>VXBL01004712.1:194134-284432 GCA_013400195.1 Aramus guarauna | reverse complement strand
TTTCACTTAATGATAATCTAGCTGGAGTAAACTGAAACAATCTTCCAGTTTCAAGAAATTCTCACTTGGTGGATTATTTTGTAAAGAGTCTTACCCTGAAATTAACACGTCACAATAGGGATAAACCCACAGCATGTAGAGAGAAATAATTCATATATGAAGTAAGGATTTTAACAAAGCTGTCTTTTGATAGATAGAAAAATAATATTTAAAGCTTGCATCTTGTTTGCAGAAATATTTATCGAACAAACAGAATTCAAAGCCAGTGTGCCTCAATTAAGGGTTCCTAAAGCTGAGAGAAGAAACATAAAATGAGGTACTCTTTTATTCAACTTTTTAACAATATCAATTTTTAAATTGTGGATTTGCATATTGCAAGATAGTTTAGAACTTGATGGAAAGTTAGACTTTTAAAGACCTTTTCAAATGGCAAAGGAACAGCGTTTAAACAGTTGGCCTTTGAAGGAGTAGGCTTCTCTTTCACCACGAGGAGGCTCTATTGTAACAGTATTGGAACAGTAAAAATTTTTTCTTTTGAAGTAAGCAAATGAGTAATGCCAGGAGATGCTGTCGTTAGAAATAAACACAAAAAACCCTAACCACAAAACTTGTTCCNTAAAAATATTTAAAGTAATATTACAAAAATCCCCTCAAAAGAATATGGCACCTTTTTTACTACTTGCTGATAAGATATTAAGAAGGTTGAGTCTGCGAAGCAATGCACGTGTATTATATTTCTACCCTTTCCTTTGTAGCAATGTGTGCATCTTTGGTTTAAATAAAGTTTTCTGAACTTCAGCATTTATGACAGCAACATAACTGTTTAGAAATACAGTTTCACCTTTTATGGGTTTTTTTGAAGAGAAATAGAACATGAGATTTCTTCTCCAAGAAGCAGCAGTAAGATAAACAAAAATCTGCACCACATGATATAGTTCAGATATCATCAGGACTGTTTCACATCTGTTGAAATATAGTAGTTGAATTTCATAAAAGCACCTGCAGTTTTACTCATCTGTGTAATGTACACCTGTTTTAAAACTAAGTAACTATGTACATGCAAAGGTTTGTGGCTTTTTGTATAAATTTATTGGCGGGGGGGGGGGGGGGGGGGGAGAAAAAGAAAAGAAAAAAACACAAAAAACTCCCCACATCTAGAAATTCAGTTAGTGCAGTAATGATCCAAAGTAAACAAATATCCCTCTAGATGTAATGGTAACCTCTTCAGCACTCCTTTTGACAGTACACATGGTGCTGTTCTAAGTTGTTATTACTAGCATGAAAGGAGTATTTTCTGCTTTGGGGAAAAGCTTACCGGACAGATAGAAACCAAACATCAGCAACATGCCAAGTATTAATCCATGAACATCAGGTAATCTGTGACACTTCTGTTCATTTGGAAACTACACAGTAATGATTCAGAAATCTACATATTTACATGAAGCTAAGTTAGTATGAATAAAAAGTAGTGTAACTGGCTTATTTGTTATTGTTGTTTTTTAAATAACTGGTTTTGTCATGGTGCCTAGACTTTCAAGCCGTTTCCACATCTTCCTCCACTGCCAAGGATTCCTCTTGGTCCAGAGCTTGCTGAAGAACTCAAAGACCCTCCTCCAAATCCTGAAACTAAAAGTGGCTTATGTGTAAAATCCAAAGGGGATTGCACTGTCATGGACCCTTACAGAAATGGATCCAAAGTGTGCTCCCCTACACAGTTATCACTTGTATCTGTCCCATGAAAACCTAAATAACAGTTCTGCATCACACTGGAAGAAAATAGGCAAAATAAGGGCTTTGCCACTTTCAGTGGCTTGCTGTTTATCACAGGTTATCATCCCAAAGAAGTACTACTTCTTCATTCAATGAAAAGACATACGTGGAAGTTACAGACCATTTTGTCATATACAATCTGTAACTCCTTAAAAAACTCTTTAGGAGACCCAGAGTCCCTTAACAAGTGGTCTACTATCGTTCCACTATTAAGTACTATATTGTTACTTGCAGTGAGTTCCGAGTCAAAGCATTATTTGTACTGCAGACAGTATTAATTTCCTACTTGTTAGTCTGTTATGAACTTTATTCTGTTAATTTTGTAAGCTTCTTTCTACAGCCTTGAAAATGAAATCTTGTTTTTAAAACTAATTTACTTCCACATTTACCTTCTTCCATCTCATTACTTCAGATGAGATTATTGCACATATGAAAGAAATGAAAAATATAACAAAATTTTCAGCTTCATTATTTTCTTTATTTCAGTGGCATGACAAACCATGATTCTAGGCATCTTAGCTCTCTTTAGTGTTTGGAAAGGTAGTGTCTCATCTTACTCCTATTTTTAGAAACTATATGAAGGATTCTTTTGGTTTGTCTGTTTAGCTAAATGGCACAAACTTCCACAATGCTCAAGATAAGACTACACTGCTGTAGTCCCTCCATTATTTTGAAGCCATTAAGGACCACATAAAATGAATCGTTGATGTAGCTGGGGTAATAAAATAGTTAATGCCTTAAGCTGCACAGTTCCTATCACCTACAATGCATTTTTTTTTTTAAGATAACTCATAGCAAAGTATTGCAGAACTTCATTTTCTCTTGTTCTGGATGGAATACATTTAAAAAATACATAGTTTTTTTTAAAAGTATATTGACATAAATATTTTTGACTTGGTTTCCAAGATTCTTTCCTGTACTTTCTTTCAGATGCTTACTTGCTGGGTAAAAAAATGTCAAGGTAGATTCACAGCTGCTAGTGAATAGTTTAGTAGTTTGGACTTTTCCCTTTTGTTCACTATGATTACAAAGCAGAATTTTTGTGGGGTTTGGGAAATTGTTTCTGGGGAGTTGGGGGTGTCATTTTGTATCAATCTGTACCAACCCATCTGCATTTTCATTACCTCAGTGCAAACCTGAAGCTTGGACTAGAGTAGATATAGAAGTCACTGGCCTGTTTCTAACATTATTTTCTCACGTGGTCAAGGCACTCAACCTTATCTTAAATATACAGGTGTTTCTGCAAATGATGAAAAAAAACCCTTACAAGTAAACTACTTATCAGAGCATCTGCAGATCTTGCATTACAGAGTAGCTATTCTTTTACCACCATACAGTAAATGTTCAATAAACTAATGCTTTCTATGCTTAGCCTGGAAGGTCTTCAACAAAGGACAAAAATAACCAGCTTGTGGTTCTAGTACAGGCAGGAAGAATTTAATTTTACCTGTGCACACAAATACTCAACTATTTCTCATCCAATATTGTGTAAATATATCCCAAGCTTAAAAACAAGGTCAGATTGCTAAATGTATCAAGCTTACTATTACAGTACAAGAATTTGTTTTAACTTTATTCTCATGTACAGTTTCAGAACATATAGAGCATAGAAAATGGTTATTTTAAAGGCACATCAGATAGAAAGAATATCCTAAAATATGTTTGTCCTGTTAAAAATAGTTCAAACTGGTTTGGCATTTGTTTTCTTAGTATGCAGAACATCCCCATCTGTTCTAAGCGGCATCATGCCTGTGCTGCTGTTTGTACACTGTGGTGTGCACGCTTTTCACGTTCAATTAAAGGGACAGATCTCTTACTGTGGAATTAAGCTATGTCTTCATGTATATAGACATTTTTATTTTAATATTTTCTCTATAAATGACCCGAGCATTATCAAGGCAAGAAACTGAAGAAACATCTCTTCAAGTCAGTGGCATAACAGCTTAACTTACAATTTTACAAGACTGTCTTCTAGGTATAAGATAGTTTTAATCCATATTTGCTTACGAATTTCCCATACTGTTTGAATAAAACTAGCGAAATACCTAGCTAATATTCTATCTGCTTTCAACCTGAAATGTGCATCTGCTTATTTAAGACAAATTTTGCTTGATAGAAAAATTAAGGCTTTAACCTGAAATGTATTCAGCAAACTATAGAAACACTTTTTTTAAAAAGTAGGGTAATAATTCTTGAAATTCAGAGCATTCCCACTAAGAAAAAAACCTGACAAAATACTAGCATCATGCTAGACTGGTGAGAATACATTTTGCTCAGACCGATTTGGTTTTTTTTCTGTTATTACTTTCCATGTGTCGTCCTGCTTCCTGGTCTAATTTCTGAACAGTCTTGTTGGGCTTTCTTTGCTCCCAAAAGACAAACAGTACATATGAAAGCATTTTAGGATATTCAGGTTATAAAGATGGAACTATAAAACCTATCACTTATGTTGGGAGACAGTTCCTATACAGTTATGCACCTGAACTTTTACTAAGAAATCAAGGATGAATTATCTGAAGGATCAGACCATCAGCTCATGTATAATGCAGTAAGTACCAACTCTAGTAGAGCTACACCACTTTTTAGTAAAAAATTTGTTTTAAATTAAGTGTAAAACCTCATTCAAAACCTATTTACTTTTTTATTGCCTATGTATTGGGCTGGCTGTAATGAATATACTGAAATAAATACATGGTTAGTGCTTTTACAAAGTCAAATCTATATTTAAGCATCAAAACTGTGACTAACCAGAAAAAGCCACTTCATTCATTTTCCACACTGATTTCCCAACTCCAAAATCACCATCAGCCAAAGCCAGTATTACACTGATGAGCAGTTAAGCCTGGTCTTAAGAGTACAGATTTATCTCACAAAATTACTGAAAAATAAAAATCACCAAGTCATTTTTTCTTGAAAAACTATCCTGGAATTCATAAATATAGTAATTGCACTCTGATTTATTTAGTAGGAGTGTTTAGTTCAAGTAAAATCCACAAAGGAATTTAGAATTAATTTTTTAAAGGCTGATTTCCTAATGGGCAGACTCAGGGAAGGCTTTTGTAAATGATGTATTAGCCATGAAGTCACCATATATTAAAAGCCTGGTGTGATAAACATGTTGAGTTTAGCTGTAAAAACGTAAACTTGGCATTGTTTGATCCCTAATTTGCTTAAAAGTTTTCAGATGTAGGCAAGGTAATGTTTTTTTTCTCCCCTCTTCTTCCCTCCAGAAAGACTACGCACAATGCAAAAATAAAGGGATATAGGACTTGAGTGGGGTATTTCTTACTGCTCAGACAATTCCAGCCCCAAATTGTGCAGTGAATTTGCTGGTAAATTCTTCCGCCAAAGGCTCTGTATGCTTAAATCACATGTGAAAGGGAATTAAGAGAATCATTTGCTGGAATACAAAAAGGAGTTGTCACTTTTGCAAAGCAAGTGGTTTTAATAAAAGCTTGATGACACTCACTGCACATTATAAATAGCAGAACACCGGTCCTCTGCCAGAACAGACGCACTGAGTGCAGCTTTGGGCTTTTAGAATTGTTTACTTTTTCACTATGATCTGGGCCTCATTTTTTACTCCCCCCTATATTTAGCCCATCCCAAAGGGAAACATCTGGTCCAGGAACACAGTTAGCATATTGCTTACAAATTAATTTGCAGGGGCTTTATTTGTAATCTACTAGAGGCCAGGAACAAACTGTTAATGTCTAGTAAAGGGAAAACCATTTACGATGATGAAATACGTAAAAGAAACAACTTGGCTCTGTCCTGCTCAGACCCTTGACCTGCAGGTGCCAGACATTCCATTAAACCTGCCTTTTCTTTTTTATTCTGTTTCATATCAAGAACACAGTACATTTTTAGAGAAACAATACCTTTACTACAAAACCATGTAAATGATTATATACAAAATGGTTACTGGAATTTGGTTTTGTACTGTAGTGACAGAAATAACTAGCTGCTGACATTTATTTACGCTTCCGTAATATTAGGTACATAACACCACTGATCAGAGTAAAGGCAAATGCAATCCAGGCTAAGACGAAGGAATAGCCATAGTGGCCTTCAGAAACTTCAATGCTATATGCATTGCTCTTGTGTAGTTCTTCATGCCTATCTGTATAAATGGAAGCTGCAATCATAACACACAGACCTGGAGGAGGAAGAAAATAGTAAAGTTTAGCATCTTAAAATATTATCAATATGCACAACTATTCGCTGTCTCTCTTCTGTCAGCTACTTCCACCAATGTCCTTTTTTTGCAGACACTCATTTTCCACCCTCAGACTAAACTGGGAGCATTTCAGGACATGTTTTCAGGGTTTTTGGCATGGATTAAGTTTGAAGTGTTGTTGTGTATTTATGTCATTTGCAATGAACACAAAATAATTCTAAACATCTGGATACTTTTAAAGACTAACAAAAAATTAAGGAGGTACCTGCCTGTAACAATTACAGAGTTACTTAATACTGTTCAAGCAGTTCAGAATCTCACAGTCTCCCTTCAAAATATAAATTACTTTATTCTGAGCAGTGATGTCATCCATGTTTTAACTGCCTAAATAGTACAGAATGGAGCAGTTCACTGTTTAAACAAATATGAAGGATAAGCTATGACCTCAAGAGCCCTACAAATTTCTCATGCAGCTCATTCTTTTTGAAACTTTTTTCCCATTCCCTTTCCTACTTCCATGTAAACATCATTAAAGTCACAAGTATTGAAAAATCACTCACATGACAGGAGCTGGATAATGGAGGTTAACACAAATCTTTCTCCTTGCTTTAGACGGAACAGTTGAAGAATGAAAACCAGAAATGCCACACAACAGAAGATAGTAGATAGGATCATGGTGGCCTGGACAGCCTGAATTGATTGATATTCTGGGGGGAAGAAAAAAAAAAAAAAAAAGCAGCCTTGATTAAAAATACCGTTTCTTTGCCTGCTCCTGCAACGAGTAGAGGAGCAGAGCTATGTTCTGTAAGGAGGAGTTCAGCAGATACAGCAAACCAGTTGTGCATACATTGCCTAGAGTGGTTCTTCTCTGCTTCCTTGGTATTAATACAGCCAGTGGTTTAAGGACTTTTAATAGCTTTTCATAAAACTGAACAGAAGTACTGAACAGACTATTTCTCCCACAGCACATCCTTTGCTACCATCTATGTCCTAAAAGCGCAGTGAAACTGCCAGGTGTCCCAAATGGCTTACAAATGCAGACCCGAGCTTCCCACCAGAGCCAGAGACAGCTCTAGCCCATACAATGTAACCAGACAGGATCTCCACACTCTGCCAGAAGATTCCTTTGATTCAGGTTTTCCATCCTGTCAATTACTTCCCTGTAATTTCCCTGGAGCTAAAGTAACTAGTAAATTTGTAGCTGCTGTGTGTAACTTCGCTGCAGTGATATGGCCAAGTTAAGCTACAAAGGTAAGATGCTCATAGCACCTCTCACATAGCTACGCTGCAGTTAGTAAGTCTGTGAACAGCAGACAAACCTCAGTTACTCGTAATCTAGCTAGTTCAGGTTCCTAATTTCAATGAGTGCATAGTAACACAAGCATCAAATGCAAATTCGTTAAATTTGTGTTAGCTTTGATATGCCTGAGCATAATGGATCATCTCACTACCGTATAGATAGGCTCTAAACCAACTTGTTGCTTGGAAAGCAAAGTTACTTTATGGGTACGTGGCTCTTCAAATCATCTACCTCTTTAATACACACAAACATTGAAAGTATAGAAAGAAAGTAAATGTTACATTTGAGAATTTTTTTATTTTTTGTAAAGCAGGATGTTAGGCTGTGCTGTACATTAAGTCCTCTTAGTTAAAACTGCAGCTTGTGTTCTGACTTTCTTCCACTTTTTCCCCCATCCCTGTATGCAGCCAGTATTTTTACGTTCTCCCTTGGACTTTAAAGTTCAATTCTCAACGCAAATTCTATCGCTTCAGCCATCACTTTCAGGTGACTTCACTGTTTTTACCTGATCTAATTTTTTAAGAACTCTTTAGCACTCATAGTTAGTTGCTTGTATTTACTCTTGCACTGGGCTTTCAAGTGCACCTGACAGTTCCCTCTGTCTTCCTCTTATAGAAACTCTTGGAAGAGTTTGCTTTTCCAAAATGGAAAGCCAACATTAAAGTTTTTAGAAGACTTGAGTCGTTCAAGCATGCAGCTTTTTGAACAAATATATTATTGCCCCTGCAAATTTTGTAGCAATTTCACCAGATCTGCTGAAGAAACTGAGACACAGGCACGGAGACACACTCACCTCTGAATTGATCACTGATAGCCATACAGGTGGTAGTATTTGTGGCACACATTCTCCAGACATCTGTAGAAAAATTATCTCCTACCCACCAGGCCTGCAAAATAAATATAAAGGGCTCTTACAGGGAAAAAAAACAACACCAAAACCACAAAATTCCTTACTTCAAGTGTCTCCTGATGAGATACATCAGCTGGAACAAATTTCTGTTCAGTTTTGATAATCACAGAATCATAGAATCATTTTGGTTGGAAAAGACCTTTAAGATAAAGTCCAACCATCAACCTAGCACTGTTAAGCATTCTAAATGTAACTAATTAACCATTAATAATAATTAACTGTAAACTAATTAACCATTCAGGCTAAATTTGAGATCTAATGGCATTTTGGAATAAAGGGTATATCATTATTCACATGTCATTTTCATTTTAGACCTGTGTAAAGTAGAAAAGGGAATAGATGGCAATCTCAAATATCCCAAAGCACAAGGGATTTTCCACTGTTCAGGCAGAAATTTTGGACAGTCAGTGACTGCTCACTCCTTAAGATACCTAGACATGATCTGCTTTGTTCATCCAGACACTGTTTAGGATGCACAACTCTTTAAAGGCACAGGATTTTTTAATTTGCAGGAAATAGCAGGGTATATGTCTATGAAACAGAAGCTGTTTATAAGTTTTCTGCTTCCTGACACCAAATTGAATTTATCTCAACTTAATATAGCTATGCTGTCAATGTGTAAATGCAGTATTACACTATGGCATCTGACTGGAAGTGGCTAGTGACAAATCAAGATCCTCTTGTGGTATTTCTATTTTGATATTTTAACTTTTAACACAAAATAGAATTAGAGCAACAGAACAGATTTTTACGGTAGCTTGAGAAATGCTGCAAGTGGCATTTCCTCAGGAAACCCATTCCCATTCCGATAGCTACCCAGGCCTTTGTTCTGACTAGAGTTGGAAAAATGTGACTTTTAAATATGACTCCTGGTAGCATCTGCTGCTTAAACAGACATTCCAGAAACCTCACAGCTTACTGCGCAGCTTTGCAAACAATACTGCAATAAAAACTATAATATATTATGATAGTAAGCATATGTGTAATACTGCGTTTTAAGAAAAAGCATTACTTTCTCAGGATGCCATTCGTTTGGATTTTGCAGTCCAAGTTCAAGATACTATTTTTCAGCTCTGAGCACTATATAATCCTTTCAAGAGTTATTTTTATGACTATAAAAGGCCTCTGAAGATGACAAAATCTAATAGAAAGCGGTTACACAGTTTAAGTTCAGAATTGTTTAAAAGTAGCTAATGACACAAAGCAGAGTGCATAGGGGCTTATTTCTATAATTTGATTTGTATGTAGCAGATCTGAACTAAGGATGAGTTACTTTGTCCACTGTCCTAGCTTTCTAAACATTCAAAGGAGCAGACTAAGACAACCTGCTTTAGTACTCAATTTAGTGACCTACTTCAATGGAACAAATCAACCAGCTGACTGAAAGGTAACGTCTGAGTTTATACAATTTTGCAATAAAAAGTTGTGAGTAACACATTATTTCACTTGGAGCATGGTCTTGGAAAAGACTGGGATTCAAACCAGCTTCCTTGAGTACAGTAAAGTATTTTCAGTAGATCATTTTTTTAATCCTAACAGCCTGTACATACACTTAATCTCTTAGAGAAAGAAAGACTCCAGTGCACAGTGAAGAGTACCAACCAGGATAGTGGGCTGTTTTGGAAAGAGGAAAATTCAATTAAGAGCTAGATGTAAATTCCAGAAAGTAATTCTGGTCACAACAATAAAAAGGAAATTTGAAAATAATGCAACATAAATTAGTCTAAAACTTTGTGCTGAAACTGCTTAACTGAATGGCAACAGATAAATTCACGGTGTCTTTCATGATTTAATTGGGCATCTTGGACAACCACTTCTGAGGCAAAGCACACCTTGACTGAAATTATCCCCACACATTAATAATGAGCTGACTTGACACAAAAGGGCAATACATTTTTTTCCTCCCCTTTCCCTCATATCTAGCTGAACCAAGTCCCATAGCTCCATGCTGCAAGTGTGGTAATATCTGTAAATATACTCCCTGGCCAAGTATCTCACAGGGGAGATTAGCTGCATAACACGGCCTTATAACATGATGCCATACAAAGGTATGGCATCTACTTGTATAGTCTTATCCAAGAATATCAGCAACAGGTGTATTCAAGGCATTTTTATTACAGAAAGGTGTAAGCAGACCAGTGTGCCTAACAAAATTATGTGCTTTTAATAAGCAAGTTGAAGAGAACTAGAGAAGAATAACTTAATTTTTATGAAGCAAAGAAACGCCTGTGTGTTTAAGAGAAAAAATGACACTTACATTGTCAATAGTTGAGATGAACAACAGTGCCGCTGAGGTTATGTGAAACACAATAATGAAAGCCAGAAGAATCAACATCCTTAATCTGTGGAGGCTTTAGTCTCAGATAAATCTGTTAAAAAAAAGAGCATATACGAGCAGTCGTTAAAAGCTGTCAACTGACCATACTATCATTACACTATTTCACGGTGGCTATGAGTAGTCACGGTCAGTGTGAGCGTGTTTCAATGAGGCGCTCATAGAGTCAGGAAGATCGTATGTAGTTTGAGTCCACAGCATACATTCTTACTCCAAAGATAAAAGACTTCACTTAATCAGAGTTTACATTGGCGTAACAGCCTTCTGTTTTTTACATGTGATACGTAACTAGCATCACTGGTGTTAAAATGAATCACAACTTGAAATGAAGCCAAGAGGTGCATTGTGCAACCTGCCAGTGGCATGGCTGCAGTAAGCAAACACACAGAAGTTTCTTTCTGTGTGCTTCTCCAGCACGGATGACTTTTAGAGAAGTACTTTTCAAATTACAGCCTTATTTGCATGTGATGCTAGAATTTCCACTTGTCTCAACCATGCTTTCAAAGTAGGAAGAAACACAGATTTCAAAAGGATGCTTGTAGAACAAAATTAAGTGCATCAAGAACTACCTCCTAGATTTATTAACAGCTATGTTGTACTTTAGGTCTCATATAGGTTGTCCTTTGTTCATATAGTTACAAGTGTTATCCATTGATGAATGACTTAAGGCTACCTTTTCTCCAATCTATTGGGTTGAATAAACCCATTAGTCATGTAATAATCCAATTAGTTATGTTGTGTTCAGTCATTTAATGCTCCCTCTAGTCTACCTATTATCTTCATACCTTATCTAACCCATTTATTACCATTTCACATCTCAAATGGAAAAAAAAAGTAAAATTCTTATGTACAAAGGAACCATAAACTTTAATTGAACTGGAATCCCCAGGAAACCTGTGGGCACATAACAAATAGGTTGGGGAAAACTACTGTTACTAATACATAGAAATGTACAATTACTTGGTATATCTATTATCATTTTCTTCTTGATGTGTAAAAATGCTTGCCAATTGATACATACGGTATATTCTATAAGGAATCTCCAGTCTTGCAGATATTTCCATTCTCCACTTCCTTTGCTTTGGACACATTCTCTCATGTCAAATGATCCCATTCACATAACACAGCAAACATCCAGAAGAAAAGGCAGTTACGATTTTTTTTTTTTAAGACTTCCATGGTTTTTTTTCATGTCTAACCCCTTCTCCCCTATTGCCATTTACAAGAATCACAAACCACATGGAGAACAGAATTTAACCAAATATAAGGACGAGTTTGACAGCATTTTTAAAGTAGCTCCATTGGCATTCTCATCAGGCCAAAATACAACTACTCGGCAAAACTTTACCAAGAAGATAACAGACAGCATATAAACACTGAATGGAGATTAGAAGTTCCAGACTAATCCTTTATATCTCCAGCGCAGTATAGCATTTCACTGCAGTACAGCGTTACAAGAAGCACAAAGCCAAACAGTATTAAAGTGCTTTTGAGAAAATGAACATTTATCGGAGAACCTTGTATCTCTATCTAATTGGAATGACTGTATGGGAAAGCTAAGTCAGATCCTAAAATAAGAAAGCAGCAACTCGAGTTTTTATTCCCTCCCATTTTCTCACTGTTAAACTTTGCCTTCTAGGCCACAACAAAGAACAGAAGTGGTAACTTCCTCCAAAGAGCTGATTCTGCTGTATGACTCAAGATCCTCTGAATCTAGTTCTGCTTCTAGAAATGTCATTCATGGCTCTCTTCAATGAACGGAAGGAAGAAGGAAAAGAAGATATTTTGTGGTTTCGTATAATGCCATATCAAAATATTTTCATTGTCAGATGTACTGGTCTTCATACAGCACCCTCTTGTCTTGTGGTTAGGTTTTTTGCTGAGTTTCATTTGTTGCACAGATGGTATCTAAGCAGACAATAATGCAACAGTCATCTGCCATGTAAGGAGAGAGAATCAAATTGTACTCGGTATTATTCTAAGAATAACAATACAATTTCATCTTATTACATGAAGCATCATAAAGTAAGAGAGACAGAAAAATGTAACCTAATTAAAACCAATCTTGCAAAATCAAGACTTGCCAGCACAGAAAGATCCACTTAATCTTCAATCAAGTGAATGTTTTTGGTTTACTGCTCTCAGCCATAAACAGAAGTGTTTCAAACAGCATGGATAAGCATGTATAGGTGATGAGAAGACAATTTATGTTTTACCCAAATAAAGCCATGACTGAATGAAAGAGTTTTTTGTTTTGTCTTTAACCAAAAAAAATAAAGGACAGTAAGAATAGTTTGACGCTTTTGTTCTGAAGCACCTTTGTAACAGCCATTTTTAGATACTTCTCCTGAATTGCTGGCAATGGCTACTTTCATGAGCTGCTACAACTCCTGTGCACACAGTGCTACAACAACTATACACAGACACGGGAATTAAATATGCTGGGGGAAAGGAAGGAGACAGACCAATTCCAAGTAATTAATACCAGGAAAAGAAAACAACTTGTTGGCCCATCTGTCATGTCTGAGCAGGGGTCCCACAAGTGCTCAGAAAGATCTGTGGACTTCAATCACTCCTAGCAACTTTCTCCTCCACAGAGACCACAAAGGAGTGTCTCTGGTTCATCACAGCCTGTGCAAGGAGTTATGAGGGGAGGAGGGTCTTCCAGCTAAACTCTATGTAACCTGCGTGCAGGAAGCAAAGAGCAGCTCCCTTCTACTAAGATGCAGCCAGCAACAACGGCAGAAGCTTCTACAGCATCTGCATCCCTCTCAAGGTGGAAATTCTGGGCTTCATCGGGAGGACTGTTAGCAACTAGTCCTGCTGCACTCCAGACAATGCTGGAAAGTTTATTCTGGAGACTCAAGATCCTTTCACTCCCTCAACAAGAAGCTCTTCCTTCCCTGATCCTCCAAGGACAGCCTGACTGGGTACCTCTCCGAGCAGCTGGCAGCTCCCTTCCCCTGTCTATGAGCAAGGGAAGGACACAGTTATGTTTTCACATGGAGAACTTCTGAGAAGACTGTTTGCATTAACATTCAGAATTCTTATTTAATGATTTATTGCTAACCAAACACTTTGGTAACATCCTATTCTGCATACTAGCTGTAGTCCTCTTTGTTTCTTATTAATCTTTAACTGTTTCGCAAGGGCTCTCTTCAGGTTCACAATTGTTCCCAGCTCTTTTAGCAGCAGCTGAAACCCCTGCAGAAGCTTGCCAAAGCAACAGCATGTCACCTGGCAGTGGCTTTTGCCTGGATCTTTCAAAATGGAGAGTACCTGCAAGAACAAATAAGCTAGCACTACTGTTTAACCTGCCTGAACTAATTCTGCTCAACAGAACCACCAGCAATTTGGATTAGTTTAAAATCCTATAATCTCCTACATTTAGCTTATGCAGCCACAAGAAAATATTGCTCAAAAGAGGTTGTTAATAAGAACAGAAAATACATTTGTAATTTATTTTTAAATCACCTAAATTTGGAATTCTAGTACTTTGTACTACTGCACTGAGCAGAAATCTGCAAACAACTATATTAAGAAATGATCAGACTTTTCAAGTAAAAGTTTGGCATTGATGTGTGATGTGATAGGGGACTCTGTTGTATTTTTTTCTGTTGCTGTTTTGTAGCTTTGGAAACACTGCCCTACTATCAGTGCTAACACATCCTGCTATGAAAAGGGTTCATGCTCTTACATGAGTCTTGCTCTTAAATGAACCATTGCCCAACTCTTCTGTTTTAGTCTCTTGATTATAGGTAAGAATACTTGTATTGATCAAAAAAAGCTTCCTGGGCAGAGCCATTTTCTACTCTCCATCATTTGAAGTACTACGCACTATGCTCCCAAGTCAAGGTGCTTAGGATTTTTAAGTACACTGCCTTTAGCCATGGATGAAGACTAGGATGATGCAACACATATTGTTCATCATTCCCAAAAGTGGTTCGAATTCTTTTAATAGTTTTTACACACACACACACACAAAAGCTTTTTGGACACATTATGGTTATCTTTTAATAGAGATGATGGAGCCACTCTTCTTAGAAGTACATGACAAAAAGACTAGAGGCAACAGTCACAAGTTACAACAAGGAATATTCCAATTGTGAAAAATGTATTAATTATATTCAATGAGCGTGATTAAACACTGGGACAGGGCCCAAGACACTGTGGGATCTCCATTCTTGGACATCTTCATAACTTGACTGAAGCAAGGCCCAGAGCGTCCTGAACTAACTCCCTGCTTGGAGCAGAAGTCTGGACCAGAGACCTCCAGAGGCCCCTTCCAGCTCTGCTCTCCTGTCAATCCATAGCTATTTCAGGAACCTCCCTGTACTAATCTCCAGCAAAGCTCTGGCAAAAGAGAACATAAAATTTGACTTAGTTCATCACATGTGACATTAAAAACAGATTTTGGGGTTATAGTAAGAATGACATTGGGTGTCAACATGAATTCTTCAATTGCAAGCCTCACCTTTTAATAGCACTTTACAAAGCAAGGCAGAAATGTGCTGGTTAGAAGTGCAGACTGCCACTGAATCCAGAAAGAGTAAGTTATGAGAATCCTACTGAACACATCCAGATTTGCAGTGGTAATAAGGTTTCCCACACATGCTGTTAAGTTGCAGGACACTTAAACAAAACACATTGAAAACAGAAGGCCAGTTATATTAACAACAAAGATTTTTTCAATTAGTGCAGAACTGTTTCTGGGTAATACTCCAGCACTACCTTATTTTGCACAGGGAGGATAAATGCAACAGTCACACTTGTCTTTAATCTTTTCAGCAATACAGACTATTGGAAGCAGTAATTTGCACTCTCGTTACAAGAGGTGGTTAAGAAGGGCCTCTGCTATAATCTTCTAGACATGCAGAGGCAAGTACCTTTTTATAAGATAAAACAGTACAACAATCACAGAACTGCACAGTAAAAAAATAAATAAATTAAAAAATTATCCAGTCCAGAGTTCCCAACATTTCTGTATTGTAGTAAGTAAACATTACAAAACTGGATTGCCTCCCTATGTCAAACTCCGCACCTCCCCACAAAAAAAGCCTCGGTTTATCTTTAAGATAAAGGTTATCTTTAATGTCCAGCAGTACAAAGCAATGTGCCTATTTGAATTTTCTCTGCTGTATAGTACAGCAAGCAAGCGAAAAGGACAACTCTGTATTTGACACTTCTCAGCAGAAGGTTTATCACTGCTTTCCAGTTCAGATGTCATCTCCACAACCCATGCTTTCATTTCTTCCCATGCGATTACATTCTGCTGCCAGGTCATTTCTCATGCTTGTGCATACTTGATTCTTGCAACCAGAGAAACATGTACATAGTACAGTATGTTTATCCTGTGATCATTTGCATTGAGAAGGCTAAAGCTTAGCCTACAACATTTTCTGCTGCCCTCACTTCCTAAGATCAAGTCAGTTTTTTGGTATCATCTTCACCAGAGTCAATGTATGAAGAAAATCTTGACACAGACAATCCCGGTCTGTACTCCTAGAAACACGGTGAAAACACCGCAGAACAGCTCCTGCTCTGCACAGACCAAGGCTGGAGGTATGCAACCTGCTCATCACCCACATTTAGTGTGCTGAAAAGACACGCCCAAAAGAAGGGGTAGAGGATCCTGTTGAACAAGTTACTGTACCTGCAGCTTTCTGCACTGAGATTTTTCATTGCAACTAGAACAGCAAGTCTTTGGGCCATCAATAACCATTTGATTCAGCTGAACTTTCTTGAGGTCACTGGTGTAAAACTGAATAAGAGCAAGCCTTCTTAATTATCAATTCTTCTGCCCTTCAGTGCTATAATTAAGTCTGTATATATGAAGTTAGAAGAAAAAGCTCGTATACTGGTGGCATGAGAAGTCTGTCCTCTTGTGATGCATCATAAGATGTTGGATTTACATGATAAACACTTCATTTTGCTCAGTGTTCTTGTGCCACATTTCATGGTGTCTCATGACAGAGAACTCAGGAGCTGGCTCATGTTTTGCCTGTACCATTGTCTCTAAACTTGCATAAAATTCCCTGGTTTATAAGGAACAGAGTGATACTATTAACCTTTTTCTTTTTTTTTTTTTTCCTTTGTTTTCTTTCTTTTACCGAATATGAAAGGTTCTGTTTTTCTTGCGTGATTCTCAGAACTGGAACAAAAAGTGAAGTTCAGATAGCAGAGTTTCTCCCAAACTAGCAAAAGCTTTGAGGATTTCACCAATGCTCTAATGCCTAAATATCAAACAACATAAAGGACAAGAAAATCTGGAAATTTAACATCAAGGGAGTAATTATACCAGTTGAAACAACTTATGCCAATTTCATTATTCCTTCTGCATGAATTAATTTAACCGTTGGGAACACCAACATTACAAGATATAATTTACTGAGTGCTATTCCTTAAAACAAGGCAGGTAATATCCAAACTTTTATACTTTCTTTCTACACTTTGCCCTTTCACTGTTCTCCAAGCTGACTATTGCTCTGACTCCATTCACAGTCTGTGGCATCCATCCATTAATCCATCACTGGAGTAATTTCCATTGGATCACCGGATCACCTGTCTGTCGGGTTTTGTTGCCACAGAGTTCACCTGGCCACATGCCCAAGGTGCAAGGCTGGCCTGACACAGGTGCCAGCACAGCCGCCCTTCCTCACTGTCCCCAGAGTTTCTGCGCTCTCCTGTGTCCTGGTGTGCGTGTACCCCAGCTGTGGCACATTTGGAACCTTTCCACATCTCCCCATCAGCTACAGAAGAATCCTTCTATCATGCAAGGAGAAGTCTAGAAAGGATAAGCACATTCTAGTACCGTTCTTTCTGTTATTTCTTCCTGTTCCATCAATGCATATCAGAAAAGAAAATACAACTAAAGTAATCCAGTTCTATTTTAGATGATGACTTGGGAGCCTTACTTTAAGGAACCAACCTTCAAACATTTCATAGGACAGGAGTGCTAATCTTGAAGCTAACATTGTATGTACACTTATAAACTGTATGAAAAGGTTTTGCTGCCAGTAATCCCTGAAAAATGTATTGATAGTTCTCTGGTGCATGAAGTGAGCTGCTACTGTTAGAGCTCACAAGTGTACAAATTACAGGGAAAATGAGTTTTTCTCTTTTCTTAAATTCTTATTTATAAGTGGAATTCAGTAATTAAGAATATAGGTCTACCAACAGATGTGGAAGTCTCTGTATTTGTGCTCACATATTCTCTGTTTTCAGATAATCAAATACATTGTAGTACTGGACCCTTGCTGACGTATTCATCATGTCCAGGTGTAGATTCAAATTCTGACCTGTTTTCATGCGCAGATAGGACAGAGCTAACAGTCAATACAGGAATAGTATGTCCTCTTTCAACCAGTGATCTCTGTAGCCAGCAGTAAACCTCTAAGAAGTGCTGGTTGGTTCTGACCAGACCGCTACAATATTGAATGGGAATCCAGGAGAGAAGTGCAAAATAAAAATAACATTCTACACAACAGGCAGGCTCCCACCCAATTTTCTCCTGATACAAAGCTAAGCATGAAGAACAATGTACACTCTTTGAGAAATAAAATTTCAGGCACCTGCTTGACACTGGACTTGGAATCAAGAGTGTTAAGTGTCCTGTCCACCCCTAGATGGCACAGACACCATCAGCTCTTTTTGCTCATGAGCAGAGAACATACTCAAGCCTGTAGCTCTTTGTGCTACCTATTTTACGTAGAAGGAAGAGAGCTTCTCACACTTCCAGCTACTTTTCAAAGTCCTTCATCACAAAGCAAGGAAATCAGAAGGAAATGAAACAATGTTCCCTGCATACAATCACCGTATGTAGGCAAAAAGAATTCAATACAGCAAAAATTAATTCACAGTATTTTCTAGAGCTCTATTTGAATTACAGCTTTAACTCTATGGTAGAAAATAAAAGTAGGGTCATTCTGCCAGATCTAGATTGGTTGGCACCCTGGCAGCAGGCTGTGTTAAGACCCAGCAAACTCCAGCACAATTAAAGCAGTCAGCTTGTTATATTTTGATAGCAAAATACAGGGGCTTGGAGACAAACTGGCAAGACATGGAATGACCTAGCTCTTATCCAGCTTCCTTCAGAAAATCTTGCCTTGCAACCAAAGCCCTGAGGTCTGCTTTTTGTGTGCACCAGGATTAATATAAACGTGCATCTATAGCTTAATAAAGCCTTTCATTATTATGGTAGTTGGGTGTTTGTCCATCCTACTGGTACTGTGCGGGACTGCCTGAACAATGGCAAACTTACAGTGAACAAGCTCATGTTCTTGGCCTACCTATCACCTATGTGTTAGGGGATACTGAAGCCCCCTTTCAGCTCTTTCTGAATCTATTTCATAAACCCTAAATCTTAGCTCCTCCTCAGAAACCCTACCTCTTATCAAAAGCAGAACAGACTGTGCTTACAGTTAGGCCTGGCAGATCTTCCCTGGACTTCCTCCATTCCTTCTCATCCTGTCCTCCTCACTAGATCTGTGCTATTAAGCCAGAACTCCAAAGTCTGTGAAATTACAACCCTGCTATCCCACACGTTTCCAAACAAAAACAAGAAAAAAATTGCAGCAAAAATGCAAAGTGCTAGCTTTGAGTACTGAGACCCAAAGAAACTAATGTTTCTAATTTCTTAGGAATGCTTTTAATAAAATTTTGACCTAGGGATGCCAGCATTGCTGCCACTTCTGTAACTCTGTCGGTCATTTATTTGCAAACAAGTTCAGACTGGGTTTAGACTTGCCCTACTGTGTGCATTGCAGAGGGAAGTCACTCTGCCATGAAGCCTTTGTGGGCAGGCTGAGCAAAGGAAAACAGGCAGGACCTATGGGAAAACACCAACACAATGCCCTGTCACAGGGTGGGGAAGTGGTACTTACAGGGAAAACGAGCCTTGTGACGTCTTACCTGAAAATCCTAAAAAATAGCCACAAGCTTAAAAGATTCAAGATAGATGTATTCAAATAATCCAGCAAAACCTGGAAGAGAAGCGTAACAGCCACTGTATGCTGAGAAGACAATTCAGCAGGTACAGAAGCCAGCTACCTACACCAACAGACTATCGACTACAGGCATATCTGAATAATAGTCTTTAAGCCTTTGTCTTTTCAAAACTGCTCTTTAGAGGTTTTTGTGTGTTCAGCAGAAAGGCAGTGTTTGTCCTACTCTAGCAGCACGAACCAGCATCTTCCTCACAAGTCAATCTTTTCTATATGCTTCTTTTTCCCTAACGCACTTTTTCTTGTAACTGCACTTTTACCCTAGATAACGATAATCTCAGATTTAATCTGTTCTATGTCTGCTTCTAAATCCCAATACAACCCACAGTGGTGGAAAGGTGGGCTGCCTCATTACTAAGTAACACCTGAAATGGTTACAAGTCAGCTCGAATTCTCATCATGGTGCCCTCCATCGTGTGCTCGTCTACCTTCAGTTTATGCCACGTCACACGCCTTTGTAAAAATGCTAACAAAAACTGGTCATTAATGAAAGATGGAAGCAATTTGCTCAAGAGATTAGTTCTCAAAGGGCACATATTGTTTGAGAAGATTCAGCAGTAATTTAAAAGAAGGAACTACTTCCATACTGCAGTTTCTGGTTTCTTAGAAAACATGAACATGAATGTATACTCTCAGCTTTCACAGTGGCATCTGCAAAACAGGTTACAAAACATTTGTAACTTGAAGTATGTATGAGTAGACATTAATTGTATGCTTAAAAATTGAAAGAAAGCACACATCATTTCAGGCATTCAATGCATCTTTTCCATCCAGCCAGTTTGCTTTAAGTTGTGTACCAGATACCACTTCAGTATATACAAAGTTGTGTTATATATTAAAACCTTCTTAACAATCAGGCTGGTCTAAAGGTACTAAAAGCTTGTTTTCCTAAGATAAATGAGACAAGAACTTCTCGTTCCGACTTGTTCATTTTCAAAGATGAAGACAGACTGGGGATATACTTGCTTGCAGGTCAGGGCAAACACATGGAAGGAAAAAGAACTGTTTAACCTAAAGATGAAAATAAATGGCTATAAATCACATGTAAGCACATTTAGGATGTAAATTATAACTCTTAGAGCTGTCAGGTTCTGGAACAACCTTACAATCACCACAGCAAGGGAAAAAAAGACCAGCCTCCACAAAAAGGGATTATGTGATGCAGCGATTGTGCTAGCAGGGGAGTAGACCTGGTGACCCAAGAGGTCCCTGCAGTTCTGCACTTCTCTGAAGGTTAACCCAACAGTTTCTTTGAGGTCTCTGTATGTTTTGCAACATGCTTTTGCATGATCCTCATGCTCTTGGCACTCTGCTGAATTCTCTCCTGTCTTTCAAAGACTTCAGGTGATGCTGGGAGCAAAGTCAATTGTTGATCTGTATGGTGGAGTACCACAAGGGGTGATGATGGGACTGACGACACACCATCAGCTTGCAAGGACAATTAATTTCTCAGGTGGGCGGTAAAGCCACAAAGAGCGAGCAAGGCCTGTTCCCCTTTTCTGAGGGTGATCGAAGGGCCGCTGTTGCCCCCCAAGACTCAAAAGCAGTGGTGAGGAACCACAGAGCTCTTTACAGCCTGCTGGCGCAGCCCTGCCTCTGGCTCGAGGAATCAGACAGCCGTTTCATGGAGCTGGGACAATGACATGAGGGTGTACCAATAAGCTATTCAAGCTATGAGAAGCCGCCTGGGAACCTGCTTCTGAAGCAAATAACTGAACTGAGGTGTGGCCTGGCCTCACCCCTGCTCAATCACTGTGTGGCCACGTTTGGGTGTTGAGGTTGTCCCCGTTCAATACCTCGTCAGGGCAGGGAGGGACAGACCAAGTATAATACCAGAGCTTTTCATCAGGGTGACAGATTAAACGCGTCCTCAGTCTGATCCAATGGAAAGCAAAACCAAAGCACACCTGCAGCATTAACTCTAGACGTTAATATAGTTCTGAGAGCAAATCTGAGACTCTGAGCTCTACTGACTACAGACTGCTGCTTATCCAGTGATTATTCCAGATACAACAGAACAGCTCGAGTTATTTATGTTGTTCCACCTAATTAACCAACAAACAAAGGCAGAAAAGGTTTGTCTTTCCAGATTGAAAGCAATGCCTTTAATTCAGTAAAAAGGAAAGCTGATATTGTTTTAACTTTGGCAGATGCTCTATGGAAATTGCTAGCAATTAAATGTGTTATAGTCACTGTTGTAAAATTTTCAAACTGCTTGTTTTGATTTGGCTTTGACTAGCTCTGTACTGAGAAATTTTGGTTTTAGTTATTTCAGAGTTTACACATCATCTATCAAGAGTGTGAAAATACATCGCTATTGACAGTACAACAGTTGGCTATAAAATACGAAGAGCAAACAACTCTTCCACAACTACTACCATTTTGTTTTACAGCAATACTGTAGCATATGATTGGATTTAATACTCAACCTACCATCAGAATATCATTTTTGCATTCCAATTTGTAATTGGTGCAATTCAAGTAAATCTTAAAGATTGCCATGTGAACTTTACCAGTTCAGGTGGAAGGATTTCTAACACTTATTTCATTGCACAGTTGAGCACACTAGTTACACGCCTCTTCTATACTCGAGTGTTTCTGCACTTGAATTAAGTGGCTGGCGTGCTGCTGCCGTGGATTCGGAACCGTCAGCCTCAGAGAGCAGATGAGTCTGCAGACTGATGGCAGAGATCACCATCAGCACATGCATCTCAACAGGGGCATGTGGGGCCTTTGGAAGGTCACCTTCTGCCTGGAAGAAGGCCATAATTTTGATGTATTTCAGGACACTTAACACCTGCACTAAACACCTGAGGGAGTGTTCATACTGCCCACCTTGGCTGTTTGCAGCCTGTGTGATTCCAAACACAGCATAGCGTTTAAGAATCAGTGAAGTAAAACATAAATATATATCCTATAGCCATCTCTAAGGGGTGTTTGAGTCAGTCCACTTTCTGCCCCACCTACAGACTCCTGTGAACATCTCTACACAGCCAGAGGGTTGTATTTTAAGGTCACACCCAAATTATGAGGCTTCACCTGGCAGGCACATACCATCATTAAACCTGCCCACGAAACTTCATAGGCAAAATAAAAAGGCGTAATTACATTTTCCCCATTCAGTGAAGAAACAATAATTCCTTTGATGGATGAATTCAGGCCATCAGGCTTTCTCTTGAATCCCACCCAGCAAGATCTATTTTCTAAAAATTGAGATGCTTATCTTCCCGATGAAGTCATGAGCATCACCTGACATACTGAGATACATTTTACAAAATTATCTTCTCCCTAAAATAGTAAAGGTTTCAACAAAAATAGCAAAGACTGAGACCCCACCACAAAGATCACTGGTTTGCTTTGAGCATCCAAACAACAAACAAACCCTACCAAACACTGAACAGGTCCATGAATGGAATTCCGTCGTGCTGTGCTTATGTTTCCCCTGCTTTCCCTCTGAGACCAACCTGATTTCAATAAAAGCTGTGCATTCCTTTCTACTTTCAAATTTGGCTGCGCTGAAGTATCACATAGATTTTTCTTATTAGTTTCTGCATAACACGGTGCCATTTCTCCTGGGTCTTCTTCCAAAAGGAAGAGGGCAGTGGGACCTAGAAAGTACATCTTCTGCCAGCTAGCAGTATAAAAGATCTTGACCCCGAACCCCTACTTATCTCTTTAATCAAAGACATTCTTGTACTGATTTATGTGATGCCGTCATGTCTTACATGATGCTCAAGACACAAATAGAACATGAAGCCTAAGTGGAAAACCAAAATATACACAATCCACTGAGGTGAAAAAAAGAAGAGTCTCCTTGTGCTGCCATCTATCTCAGTTTTAACTGGACAGGGAAACAGCATTATGAAAGGAAACAGACTATGTCTAATATACATAGCAAAACTGGAGGAAGGTCTTGCTCCGCTAAATATCCATATGGGACTCTACAGTACAACATTTTTCTAATCGTTGTAGGAACATCAAACCCAAGATGGGAAACAACCTTGAGACAAATGACAAAACAAAACAAAAAAAAAGATGTGAAAATGGAAGTAAGAGAAAGATACAAGGCAACTGTGAAGCAAGAGATGCTAATAAATCAAGAGGTGAAGAGTGCATTAACTGAAAGCAGGTATAAGATGAAGGTAGAGATGTTAATTTCTTTTAAGCAATGTTGACCAGAAACAGTAACTACAGCATCTAAAAACTGAGACAGAAACCTTGTCTGAGAGAATGACATTGCAGCAGCCTTCAGTCTTGACCTGCTCAGTCTGTCAAACAACTTCCTTTATTAACAAGGTTTTAAATCTGTGTACGCAAATAGAATACACTGTTTTTCCTCACAGGCAGATCCACAGCATAATCAACACTGTTTGTGTGCTTATGATAGAAGTCTTTCCAGAGACCACAAACAAAGAATATACCACCAGTAGTGTCTTGTCTACTGACAGTATGTTGTTTTTATTTTAAATTATATTAACAGACTGTTTTCCTTCCCAAATGAGCCTACTAACAAGAAACTGATCAACTCCTAAGAGTTTTCATGGCATTACTGCATTTCACCTTGAGTTACTGTTGATGGCTACCGGCAGAATAATTCCTGGTTTCCTGGCTGGGCAGACAGCTGACCTGCTAACACCCATGTCAGCCATGCAGCTTGACATGATAAAATCTGTACACATCTTTATTCAGCATGGAAGACGAATCTTCCCCCAGGTATCCCAGCAGTCTATCTTCCAACTTTATTCTACAAGTTCACAAAGGGATGCAGAGGATACCAAGAGTTCTTTCTTTCAATTTATTTTAAGCACAGATCAAGTCCTTACATCTTACACTGAATAAATTCCCATCAGCTTCTGGTGACCATGTTTCCCACGTACCTTTGTTTTCACTCCCACTTTGATTTTACCAGCTGTGGTAAGTACCTGTACCCCAGCTGCATACCTCAGCTTGGCATTTAATGTCACACACTCTCTTACTAAAAAGTAGCTGGATTCTCCAGTAAAGTGCAATTCACATTTCTCCCCTCATGAAACTCACGCCCAGTACTCCCCCACCACTCGCGTGGGTTCCTGCCAGCCCATGTCCAAGGCACCTGCCATCTCAGTCGGGGCAGTCCAGCCTCACAGTTCTTTTCCTGAACTACCCTGCCCTGCCTGGACAGCAAAGCCTCCAGAATCAACATCAGAAAGCAACTCTGGATGGAAGAGTCATTACACACTATTTTATTTGACAGAAAAAAATGTCTGCTCAGGAAGGCAAGAAGGTTTATTTTACATAGTTAACATACCAGCACTGTACGTACAGAGTCTGAAGAGAAAGTGCTACTTTTTTTTGGATGGAGATTAGCCAACCATAGCTGTTCACTTCCAAAGTTTCTAAAGAAAACTCTAAGAAAACCAGGTGTGTGTTTTACAGCTATTTGGTGGGTTTCTTCACAGCCCTGTATCAAGTCAGAAGATGCTTCTAAGACATTTCATTGCAATAATTACTGATCATTTACATCTTATTCCCAGGTGTTGGGGGAAAAAAAAAGACCTCCCTGCACCATGTGAACACAGTATTTCTGCCAAGAAAATAATGGACAGGCTGAGCTGCAGGTTTCTTGGTGGCAGCATTTGGTGAGTAGGAGCAAGCCCTTGGGTACATCTGCTGAGGAGAGTGCACCATTCTTCCAGAGATGTCCAAACAAGGAGCTGACCCCTACAATTCAATACTCAGTATTACAAGCAACCCATGTTACTGAAAGCTGCCCGTCTCGTATCTGGCACATAACCTCCCAGGTATAACTTGGACGTTACAGACAGAAAAAAAGCACCAGTGAGAAAGACAGACCTGCTTATTAAAACTGTAGTTTGACTCAAGTGGAAAAAAGTTTAACGCTGGCAAAAACTTCATAAACCGAAATCTGCACTGAATTATACAGAACTGTATTTTCCTCCCACTGGGGGGGGCAGCTGCCAAACCCAATCAAACGTTATTGTAGTATACGCAAACTCCACTTAGGGTGCACTAAAAAAACCAAACTATCCTGTGGAGACAGCGAACTTTCTGCTGCTTTGGCCCAGCCTTTAGGTCGCTTGCGATGAGCCCCGTTTTCCGGCCCCGTCCCGCTCCCCCGATGCCGGCCGAACTGCCCGGGCTCCGCGGCCGGAGCACCCCGGGGCGAGGGAGCGGGGCCAGGGGGGCGGCAGCTCTCCCCAGCCGGCGTGAGCCCTCCGGCCCCGAGAGACGGCTCGGCACAGCGGCCGCCGGCGTGCAGAAACAGAGTTTGTTCTGTAGTAAGCAAAACCCCTTGATTTTCCGNCATCCAGGCGCGCCCGGCCCGCCGCTCCCTGAGGCCGGGGCCGGTCCCGTGAGCGCTGCCCCGGCGGCGCCCCCGGGTCGCGGCGCCTGGGCAGGGCGGGCTGAGCCCCGGCCGCACGGGATGCCACCAGGCGGGCGCTTGTCCCGTTCCGCGGGCGGCCCCCGCCCTCCGTCTCGGCGGCGTGGGCTGAGGCGGGAGCGGGCCGGGCGCTGGCCCTGTCAGGGGAGTGACAGCTCCGTGTGAGGCGGCGAGGGTCCCTCCCGCCTCAGCGCATCCGTCCCGGGCAGCCCCGCCAGCCGCCTGCTAGCCTTCTGTCAGCGAGGGCGACGGAAAGGGCAGGAGCGACGGTGCCGCCCCGGCGGCAGGGCGAGGGCTTTCCCCGGGGAGGACGAGGGGAGGCCCAGGGCGGAGCCCCCACAGGAGCTGTCCGTGCAGAAAGGAGCCCCTGTTCCCAACGCGGCCGGGGCCGCTTTCCCCGGGCCGGCAGCCAAGCCCCGCGAGTACCCTGTCCCGGCACTGCCGGCCCGGAGAGGCCGGGCGGGAGGACGGCGGCGCGCCGTGCCGTGCGGGCGGGGGGCGGCGGAGGAAAGGCGCCATTTCGAGCCGGCGGTGGCAGCCGCGCTCCCGCCGCCGGAGATTGTGTAACCGCTCCGCGCCGTCTCCCGCCCCTCAGCGCCGGGGGTCGGCGGCCTGCGGGGGAGCGGCGGGTTCCTCCTCCCTCGGTGGGACGGTGTGAACGGCTCCGGCCCCGGCGGCGCCGCTGAGGGACGAGCCCGGGGCAGCAGCAGTGCCATGTTAAGGCAGAGCCTCCTTGGCGGAGAGCGCAGCGTCGCTGAGGCTCGGCTGAGGGGAGTCTTGTCTTTTCCGTCAAGGAGAAAACCTTGATTCTGGAGAGCTGCGGGAATCTGTGTTTGTAGAGCCCTCTCCGGGCAGCTCAGGTGAGCCCCAGGGTACCTGCTCGCACCTCACGAACCTCCTTTCTCCTGAGAGCATCAGTAATGAGCTGTGTCCGTTTTCACCTGCGTGTTCACAACACACATGACAAAATAGTTGAAATAATGGCCATCACCAATTGATGCTATTTACTCCTACTTTTAAGCAGAACGAAGACTTTAATTCAGCTTTTTGGCTGCCTTGCAGGTTTCTAAACCCTCTGCTTGCTCAAAGGCCAAAAGGTCTCGCCTGATGTTCAGGACCAGCTCTTATCACTGCGTGGTTGGCGATGAAATCTGGCTATTCCAGTGTGACTGTCAAGCTGTTTGTTTGTTTTCTTTTGTGTCTTATCTTTTGTTACAGTTCTGCACAAGTTGCTGCTAATGTTTGTTTTGGGTGTTACCTAAGTATCAACTAGAGCTTTGACTCTTTGCATTCACACAGTACATGCAAGTTTATGGGCAGTGTTTCCCAATCCCCGATTACCGATTCTATAAGAACTGTGGTGAATTCCAGCAACACCATCCCTATTCCTAAAGTATTCACACAAATAGCAACTATTATGTTGAGCAAAACACTGTGTTGGTTGCTACTCAAATACAAGTAGCGTGACCTCACTTCATTGCACCTTCACTCCTTCTGAAGTGCAGCATTAGTGGCCATGTACAGCTATTAGGAATCTCATGCATTGCTAAAAAGCAAAATTATAGAAACTCTGAAAGAGTTGCTTCAGCAGTCCAAGCGCCACCAACCCCACCAAACGCCACAAACAATTCAACCGGAGTAAACAGTTGGATATTAGCTTTAGCTCGGTTACAACTACCAAACATCAAAAAATTTGTGTTCATAAATCACTTTGGAATCCCACACAAGAATATCCTGTGCCATAAACAGTCCCCACTGTTCCCTAACACTTGCATGTTTCTGTGCACTCATATATATTCCAAATTTCTGGATAGGAGGGACTGGCAAAGACCTTTAGTGGCTGCTTGCTTTGTACATTCCCTATTTTCTGGTAATTGTCTTGTGGTTAGACTGGCATGGGAATTCAAAGCGGCTCTCAGGGGAGATGCTCACAGCTTTGAGATTGAAGGAGCAGGAGCGGGAAGCCTGGGAGTATCGGTGGAGGAGGCAGCCCTGCTTGTCGATTCCCAGGGATTTCAGGAAAGAAAGTGGTACCTCAGGCTGAGCCAACCACTATAAGCATAAGCAGTCCAACTTCCACGGGGCTGCAGTCACTTAAAACATTCCCCTCACACAGAGCTAAGTTTGCAAGTAGAATTGTGGTATGAAACAGAACACTTGATTTTTAAACAAAAGGCGTTGTTGCTTGCAACTTAAGTGACTAGAAAGAGCACAATTGACTGTTCTACTTCATCATGTACTGCATTAAAGGCACTGCTTGTTAATAAGTGTATAATACTGTCCCTATAAGAAAACATTTACTGGTAAAAATAGTCTCCTTTCTTCTCCCTCAATTTCTCTTACTTGTGTTTTTAATTGTTGTATAGTTGTCATCCATAATTTATCTTAGCTAGAAGCTAAGAATAAATATTTTTAAAGCTGTATCAACACACTGCCAGATGAATTCAGGCTTTTCCTGGAAACAAATTATGCAGGTTCTGCTTTTCAGACTTGCATTGGACTGATGTGCTTTGAGTGAGATGGTTTTTTTTTTAATGCAGTGTTAAGTGTCTAAAAGTGGTGTTGACCCTTTTTCTGCCCCGTCCTTCACTCATTTGCGTGAAGGATGATGGTGTGAAGGAAAAGCTGGCATATCCAAGTACCTCCTTCTACTTTGGCAAGTTTATCTTGAGAAATAAGCAAAGTTACCAAGTTACTGACAAGAGAATTCATAGTGGGCAAACACAACGCAACCATTCCATGCCAGTTCTTCCTGCTTGTCTTGCTATGTCCTAGACTGTATCTTTGAAACCAGACAGAATTCATAAATGAACAGATTTATCTCTCCCACTTCCCACTACCGGCTGTTAGACAGTGGACACAATTTGCCTTGTATATTTGAGATAAGTCTTTTCCCCAGTAGCTATAATTCCCTTTTACACATGAGGAGCTTTCAAAGCAAGGTCTGAAAGTGCAGGCTGAGTAGCCATCATGACCAAGAAAGACTGTGTAATGGAAATACAAGATCAATTGTTGATCTTACTGGCATACGTGCGTGCATTGAATGTTGAAAGCTTACAGACAATTTGCAGATATGTAAAATGGGTTGGTGTAAATGTTGGTCTCATTAATTTGTAATATAAGGAGTGGAATAATAAGTTCTTTTTTTTTTACATTTAGTGATTACATAGCTACAGTTTATGCCTTATCATGTATCTATCAAAATTAGCAAACAAGTTTGGTGTTTACATAGCTAGAAGGGATCAGAGCATGCTTTCTGATGTGCAATAAGAGGTTGTAAGTAAAAACACAGGCTAACAAGATCTTTGGATTTATCTGAACAGGAATAGGAGGGAACCTGCAAGAAAGGAACCTCATGATCACCAGTGACTCCAAGAAAGAGAAACCTTCAGATTGAGGGAGCTGCTCATCAGCAGGGTAATTGAGTAATTACTTGTCCAAATCTTAAATTACTTCTGATAAAAATATCTCTGCCTAGATAGGCTGTAATCTGACCTCTCTCAAAGTGGAAATACTATGCCAAAACTCCTAGTAAGAGGAACATAAGGCGACATCCTCTGTAGACATCCTTGTGATACCTATGTGTTTGTCAAGACATACCAATGAAATATTTTTAGCGCAATAACTTTTGATTAGCAGAGCTGCCACCTCACTTATCAACCATGCCCCCCAATTTGCTGTAGTCTGTGAACTTCTTGAGTGTGCACTCCATGCTATCATCCAGGGCATTAATAATGACATTAAACAGCATTGGTCTCAGTATTGTCCCCTAAAAGATGCCACAGGTCACCAGCTGCCAGCTGGACATTGCCATACAGGTCACAAACTTTTAAGCCTGGCAGTTCAGCCAATTTTCCAACCACAGTATTGTTCGCTTCTCCAGTCTATATCTCACCCCTGTGGTGATAATATCATTAATTATATCATTACACCATTTGGACAAGGTGTTTTGAGGATCTGGTGATGAAGGAGCATTTCTCTTCCAATAGTTGTTTCTTTCATTCGTGGTTAGTTTTATTTTACTTCCTATTTACTCCATTTCTCGTGTTGGAATATAGGATCATTACCACTATTAGACCTGGTGACTTATGCATTATACCTGTAAACAGTAACACATGGGTTGTATAAGGGGTTTGTAGAAGATGACCTAACAAACTCTTTTCATCTTGATTTTATATTGCAAAGTTTTTAGTAAGACACTTCTACTTTTGCATCCAAATTGGAAGAACGAAAGTCTGAATATAATGGCTTTATTTAGCAAGCTTAGACCTGTGTTTTCAGTACCGGCAGATGGCTTATATATATATTTGTCAAGATATGAGGGGAGTTAAAGTCCAGTAAGACAGTCAACTCTCATCTATTCTTCTCTAATGTAAAAAATTAGACCTGTTTGAAACATCTGATAATTTTCTTTTGGATATTTTTCCTGGTGATTGTGTATAGATGAGTGAGGGAATAACCCTTTCATTGCAGTTTGGCCATTATATTTTTGGAAAGTGGTTATCTAAAAAGTAGATCGTATGTTGTTAGATTTCTCTTAGTTTCTGTCTTCCAGCAGGATGGATGCTGAATTACCCCAGTCATTGCTTCCTCTGGCTGCAAAAAAAACCCATTCTTTGAGAGTGAACATGCTCCTGTTTGAGCTGTGTTTTTCCCTGTTAGTTTTTCACATGAAGAGGCAGTAGTTGCTGAATACTTAGGGAGGAGTAGAATGGGCTTCAAAGCATTCTTCAGAGAGCACTGATGGAAGAAATCTCATGTATTTCTTCCATCAGTACCTACCAGGTCCAGTAGCATGGGCAAAATTAGCATGCAGCTTTAGGTAACTGAAAGGTCAACTTACAAATGTGTCTGTTTTCAGAAAACAGTCATTTGTAATACTTTGTCTAGCAGTTCCTGTGAACAGTAGAATGTTGCCCACAATACAGAGAGCTGTCATCCACAGAGCTTCCCATGCTGCAGCTTTTATCCTTCCATTGTTTGTCACCTTTTCTTAACATAAGGTCTGACAAGCAAAAAGACTTTTCAGAAATACTAAAGTGAGACTCATTTTGTTTATTTAGAGTTAAAAACTCTTACAGCAAATTCTATAAAATAAGACATGGGGAGTTCAAAGGTAATGTGAAACATAACAGTAAATGCTTACCATTGGAGATTTTGAAATCTGGAGCTGAGATTCCTAAACTGCTTGCTTGGGAAGCATCCATGCCTTATCATGTGATGCACATACTGTTAGGCATAGGGAGACAGGAATACCAGTCAATTTACCATAAATATATATTATGTATTTCGGAGCAAAACCACACTCTGCTAATGCTCAAAATCCATGTGAATGTGATTTCTTCTGCCCTGTGGACCTTAGGAAGTATACTGTAGAATGGCTCCACTGCTGGACAGCTTTGTGAGGGGAGAAATGGAGAAAACAATGAGAAAGTAAAGAGTGAAATGGACTTTTCCTCTCTCATCATTCTTTAAAAGTCCATACAAAGGGAGCTGCCATGCCCAATGTAGAACATCATTTCATTAGTCACCTTAGAAACCACTGAGGTACATCAAGGTTCTCACAGCTTTGTCCTCCTTCTTCTTCCCCTCTGCAGGTGTCAGAGGGTTCTTTGCTTTCATTCCTGAGAGCCCTGGTATACTCATAAAAAGTGTCTCAGATCTTTACAAACCTTAGTGTGTCCTTGGTAAACAACCTTACTCACATACCCCTTTCCCACTCCAGCATTGGGAACATTTCCTCCTCCCCCTCAAAGGAACATGATTAAGTAAGAGCAGCAGCTTCCCAACAATCCTTAAGTCCTTGAGAACCGAAGTCCTTGTTCAGGCTCACTGAGCCTAGAACAGGGAGGTTGGAAGGAGTTCTGGCAAACTTACAAAATCTTGAGGGATCTGAAGATGTTTCCTTTTTCTTGTTCCCCACTTCCACCTCAGTTAGCATACTTCTCCACTGCCTCTTATCCCACTGTCATCCTCCAAACCAAAAGATGCATGAGTCAAAAAATATTCCTGAAAATGAATGCCTTTGGTTAGCTGTGGTAAGGCTTTGGCGAAACAAGTGAAAGACCTGGGCATAAACAGCACAACATGTCAGGGAGCTGTGTTCCATAGTTTATACAGCAAACATATATAGGTTGTATTAATTCAAATTTTTGTTTGCTATGCTGATCTGCAGGACCTGCAAATCTGTGGAGATAACAATAAATGAAAATGGAGAGCTTACCCTTCCTTTCTTCCCATCTCTTGTGTCTTTCCCACTCCTGTGTTCTCATGTAAAATGCTTTTTTTTGTATTAATTTTGTAATTACTTTAAAAAAAACAATAAAAATTTCTGTCAAAAACTAGCCAAGACAAACTGTACTGCTGCCCCAGGAAATGTTATTACTGGATCAGACAAAGCTGTTTGCCAGTGCAGTGACCTCATTATGAGAACTTCTTAAAAGCGGTATTTCAGAAAATGGTGGTGGATGATGGCAGCAAAAGCATTGAGTCCAGGGGCCTTTAAGTCAGGAGAGTATTTTGATGCTATTGGCTAGTGGGTCACATCTCTTTAGCCCATTTGCAGAGTTTTTCTATTTAGTCAAAATTTGTACGGACAATGGTAAATTAAAAATTAGCTCTGTAACTGGATCTAGCTATTAAAATTCTTTAACGTTAGGATTTGACAACCCTAGCTTTGTTTGGAAAAGGAAAGGAATAAATTGGCAAGAACTAAAGGCAAGCTGCAACAAAAAATAAATTGTGGAGCCTCTGAAGTACAGTACAGTATGTCAAGGACTTAGTACAATTACAAATAAACCTGTATGTTGCTTACCATCCTGTCAAAACAATTGCAATAGTAACCCAACCCTGTAAACATACAGCTTTACAAATCAAATACATAAGAAAACAACTTCTAGCCAGTCTCTTTGCTAGAGATATGAATATAGGAGACTAGATCTTGTTATTAAAGAGACTTGGCCACCGAAAACTTACATTGTTTGAGATCTGCAGGAGCGTGTGGTTAAAATGGCAGGACTAGGATTTCATTGTACAAACAAAATCCAAAACAAAGTCAAAGTGCCCTACAAGAAGATACTCTTGAAAAGTAGCCACTTGTACTGCTTAGAGGAAGAATATATTTTGTCACTTTGGTTACTGAACTTGTCATCCAAAAAAGCACAAATCTTTAATCACTTGCAAATCATTATGCATGAATTAGAAAATATGCATGTTTGTTCCCCCAAGAGAACTGCTTGCTCTCAGCACATTCCAAATAACATCAAATATTTAGAATGTAAGGAATGAATAAATCACATTTTAATCTGATTTATAAAGTAAAATAGCTTTTTTTATTTCTTGCTAGTGTCCAAACTAGTTCAAAGGAGACTTACCCATGTGCGAGAAAAGGTGAGTGACAGATGGCTCCATCAGTGAAGCTGCTATCTTTCTGTACGAATCTGTTCTGCAAAAGACATGTCTTTTAGCATTAGACTCTGGCCCATCTATAAGATGGTTCTGCTGCCCACCCCATGGAGCAAACCACAGCATTCCTGCAGCTTTCTCATTTAAATAGCAAGCCTGCTCTGCTGATACACTTCTCTCCATGTAAATTGGTGCACATGTACACTACCAAATACGTACACGTAAAAATTCAAATCCAGGAACTGGGTCATCTGAAAAGAATTTTTGGATTAGCATTATTTTCTGAGGACTAGCACACACTACAAAGGCTCTTACTCTGTACACCATTGGGAAATTGATCACCTTTGTTTATTATTATGATATGTCTCCATGCATGTAAGGGTTAGCTCCTCCTAAGGCTATTAGAACACAATATTGTAATTCTTACTGAATTCTTATGTAAGTTTAAGTATTTTAATGATCACTAAACTAAATCTCACAGGAAAAAGCATTACAGAAATGGGAGAAAACTCAACCTCTACAGATTTTACCATTTACTGAAGTCAGTGGCATATGCATTTAACTCTTCATGGGAGCATTGGGTGCTGCATGAAACACAGACTTAAGCCATGAACCAGATTCTGCCTGCAGATACACATTTTTTACTCTCATTGACTTAAGTGGATGTCGCCACAGGCAGGTTTTGGACCTGTGTACTCTTAAAGTGGAAATTGTTTCCATAGTGATTGCAAGTATTAATACTGGATGGGCACAGCATGAGCTCTGTCGTTAATAAGAGCTAAGTTTTTAGTGAATTACGGGCAATAAAAACCATAAATTGGAAGTATTAACAAATCTTACAAATTTTACAGTTTAACTCCTACTACATGAACAATGCATAAGGGTATCAGGAAACAGCAGTGTGTTGTAACTCTTGCAACATTATTAGGAATCTCAAGGCATTTAGTGTTTTCTCAAAGACAATCATAGGAATATGAGAAAGCCTTTTGCCCTCATTAAGAAAAAAAAGGAAGAAAATATATTTGCCATCTAAAAGAAGCCTAAAAATAATTTTTGAAACCTATTATTTTTTAAGCCAATCATAAAATGTATAGTGACCTGACTTGTGGTTTTTGAATGTAGGTATTTGCCAATAATAAGATGTTATCATACAGGTCTTCGTCAAAATAACATAAATATTAATAATTCCACAAAGCAGGTGAAGCTGTATTGTAATAGCTGGGACCTCTATATATATTCTAATTTTAAGTAAAGTCTGGGGAAGAAGTAAATGTTGCAGCAAACTGTAAAAATCAGGCTGCTATAAAGGGAATGAAGAAGAGATTCTGATTAGTTCAAACAAAAAGATTGTTAATGAGAAGAAGATCTGAAGCTGAGACTGAAAGTACTAACAAGAGAGCTAGGTCTGTCTGTACTGAGCCTGCAGACTGGGTGTGTTCAGCCCTCCTCCCTTTTCCCTCTGACCCACTCCCTGTTTCCACAGGAAGGAAATATATAAATGTAAGTCAAAAGGAAATCTAAGTGTGCTGCACCAGGCTAGCCAGTTGTCCAGGACTGACATCTGCCCTTCGTTATAGGTAATGAATTAGTTCCGCAATTTGAACAGGATCACTGGGAGTAAGCTGGGCAGTGGTAGGATTTAGATCAGAAGCTGGACTGTTGAAGGCAGGAGTAGCATTATAAATTTTAAGTAGAAATTATTAAAGCTGTATTGATATTTTGAATTTATAAGTGACCATATCGTTAGGATGTTCAGGAAGTGAGATAAAGCAGAGTATGGGATCTGTGCAAATAAGTTTTAGATAACTGAAGGGGCATCAGGTACGTGCTGAGAAAAGATGGGGAGAGCAACAGTTAAGGGCATAATCTGGTGTTTTGAGTAGAAGCAGAAAGATTGGCGTGAGATGGATTTGCATGACTTGTGCAGTACCTGTGCTTGGGACTTGGCTTTCAACCTGATCTGCACGTACTTGTGTTAAGAAAGAGGGAGATGTATTTGTCTAACAAAGAGGAGAGCAAACTTAGCTAAGCTGAATTTCACCACTGATGGGAACTGAAGTCTCCTCTGGAACCAAGTGCACTTCTGGCAAAATTGTTTCTTTCTCCCTCCCGCCTCATTCCAGGACTTGGACACTTGTAACTGTTCCCTTGCCAGGCAAATGTCATCCACCACACAGTTGGATCCACTTCTTTGCTTACTGCATTTATCCTGCAATCAGTCTAGACTTGTCTCGCATTGCTTTGCATTCCTGGCAATTTTAAGGAAACGTATGTCTTGCTGGCTGCATGTGGGCTGCTCGGATTGAACGAGCTGTGGCTGGAGAGCCTAGGCTGGCCAGTTTTCAGAAAACCGAAGCAGCTTCATCTCTCTTCCTTTTAAGAATTCCATCTAAACTGTGTTGTGTTCTTTCCTCCCTGGTCAAAACATCATGTAGGATGCTGTTTACAATCCTATGTGTGGAAAAGCATATTCTCCTATAACATCTAGCCTTACAGATGTTCCTTTTTCACTTAAACTGGGTGGCTAATAGCTACTAAAATTCAAGGAGGGACACTAAGTATTGAGATAATCTGTATCTCATTTTTATTCCTGTACAAAACTGTTTTGTAGGTGTGTATTCATAAAGATTTAATGGAAGATAAAATCCAAAATATTCCAGAAGGAAAGGAATAACAGGAGTTGTAATTTATTTCCACATGAATTATGTAAATCACTTGGTTTGTTTAGCCTATAGACTAACGAAAGGGGCCAAGTGCATCTCTTGAACCTATCCTGAAGGTAAAAAGCTGCGTAAAAGGGCACTTGCAGCAATGATTAGAAGCCTCAAAATCAGATGATGATGATTATATTTTGAGACTGGGCAGATAGCCAACTACCCCTCCTGGGGAGCTCATTGGACAATGCAGAGGGTTTTGGATTTTGCTTCTCTTCTATGGTAAATAACTCTGTTGGCTAGAACACAAGTTCAAGACTGCTGACCCTTTGCTTGCTTTACTCATAAGTGAAGCAAGGTAAGAAGCAGTGATTTCACTTCTTACCTGTGAAATGGACTTTATACTTACCTGCCATCCAGACTTGTTACAAAGCTTAATCAGCCCATGTATGAAGAATTCTTTGAACCTTTCAATACAGTGGTTGTGATTATTTCCATAGATCTGATATGGTTCTTATTGTAGTACTTTTGCATTACTGTCATGGTGATCTGAGATTCACTTACAGCTGAAGAATGAAAAATGTTGGTAGGAAAACTGCAAGAAGTTTGCCTAGCTCAGTATTTAAATCATCCAAGTACAGCAATCCCACCACCTGTCTGTCAGCCTGTCTCAGCGCTGCACTATCCTCCAGGTAAAAAAGGTTTTCCAACATCCAGTCTGCACCCTCAGATCTATAATTTGTGGTCATTGCCCTTGCTATATTGTTTAGCACTATGTAGGAGAGTTTGGCTCTTATGTCTTCACAAATCCCTTTCAAATAGTTGTAGGCATTCATTAGAATTCCTGTTAGCCTCCTTTTCACTAGCCTAAACGAATACTTTTTTTTTTAGGACATGCAAAATTTCCTGCACAGCACAGAGTGAAACCAGCATGGAGACAATAAGCAGGAAAGCCAGACAAAAGCATGATGCCACAGTGGCTGCATCTGGTGAGTAGCACTGCACTACCTGCAAGGGAGAGGTGCATGACACTCTGCTTCGTGCAGTTCACCCATGGGTACCAGGCATTGAGCCTGCCAAGAAACTTCTTAGTAATGACTCTTTTGAATGATCTAAGGATATATTTATGTCATTAGTTCCCTATTTAGTCAGGTTTGGACACAGATAAGTGAATCATTATATACATATCAGGAAGCTGAAAATTTTGAAAACGACAACTATTCATAAAATGTGAACAGAATGTGCCTAACCATTCCCTGCTATTTCTACTTGAATGTGTGTATATGTGCACAGATTAGGAATAAAGATCTGTGAGCCTGCAGGGCCCATGTTCTGGAGACCTCTGCATGAAGAGAATATCCAATATACAATCTATCAGTCAGGATGTGATAAATTGCATTTTTGTATATCCTACAGTTTATCTTAGGAATGGAAAAACTTGTGGCTCTGAATTTCACAAGAGCAACAAGATCATCTTGCTCCCAGTTATGTATAAATTCATCATTTAAAGTTCTGTGTTTCTTTATGTATGTAATAGTATGCACGTGGAAATTGTTCCCTGTGGCACAGGGCCATATGTTAGCAAAACCACGCTAGAAGAAAAAGTTACCCATGAGCTGTTTGGCTTGGTCTTTTTTGGCTGAAGCTGTCACTGCATTGGCGTGAGAGACTATTTCAGTTTTAGTAAAGTTTACAGATTTTAACTGCTCTTACTTTGTCCCTATGCTAGTATGGTTGGAAATATATATAATTCAGTAAATTAAAGTATCTAATGTAAGAGGATTTTGAGACTACAGCAAAATTATTTGCTTAAACACAGCACAAAGCAAGGGGTAGTTAAGAATACAGGTGAGAGTGTACTGGAATTGACCTGGCGTCAAGGGATATATAGCTAATATAAACTAATATAAACTGTATAATAATATAAACTAAACTAATATAAAGTAATGTAAACTGTACATTATTTTCCCAGTATGTTCTAGTGATAAACTTACAGAAACAGAAATACCTTTAATGATCTGTCTTTACTCCTTGAATCTTGCAGCATTGAATGTGAAAAGTGCAATGGTATAAGCAGAGTAAATAAGTACCAGCCGTTTTTGTTGGAAAACACTGACAAATCTTTTCCTCTATGCTAGCATAGCATCTAGCACAGTCCTAAATATCATTCCACAGTTTTGCTTCCTATACCTCCATCATTTTTGACTGAAAACTATCCATCTGCCATTTTGTTTAAAGAGCAAACAGTGGAACAGTTTGCAATGTAGTGTGTGTTTAGTTTAAATTCACAGGAAGGGTGTTGAACTTCTTTAGGGTCTCTCATATTCAACCTTTGGTTGATAACCATAATCCCTCTTTAAGGAGATTTACTGCTTAGCAAACACATTTCAGTACATTAATGATCTACAAAGTATGAAGTCACTAAATGCATAGACAAGTTCTCTAGCCACTCATAGTAGGGCTTGTAAGAATTGGACTTTCAGAGGAGTATAAAAGTAAGAATGCCTTTTGTAAAGAAACATGTACAAATCTATGTTAACATTTTAATTGTTTGCAGTGCACTTCTATGGTAACCTTTGTCCACCAACAGGTCTGTTCAAGAAGCTCTTTAATTATTTATCTAGTGTATCTATTCATAGATTTTTCTCCTCTTCATGCTGGAGGGGTGCAAGGAAAGAAGAGCACCAAGAACGTATCACAGAGCAGAATTTCTAGATAGCAAAACTGTGTAATGCCTAGTCTGTTCTCATGCCTGCCAACTGCTGTCAGAGTGAATTGTTGAGCAGAAGGTGGAAGAGATTAGACAGTTTGGGGAATAAATATTAAAGTGGGATTTTGAATAGTTTCTCAGTAATTTCCACTTTCTGTCCTTGTACTAAGAAGTGAACACAGAGAATGTTTTAGACATCTCACATTATCCATCTCCTTTATTCCACTCAAGGAGACAAGGCTGATCTGCATACACAGACTGAAAGGAAGAGTACCACTGGAAAATCAGACTTGATTGGCATTCAGTCATTAATAGTGCAATAAATATAAAAAAATTAAAATACGTAAGTATCATATGGTAAAACACATGATTTTAGCAATTCTGTTCATGTACTACCACTTGTATTACAGTTACTACTGTGACAGTTCATTTAACCTTCAAAAGGCCAAAGTTCTTCCCATTCCAAAGCTGAAGAGGTTATATCGCTTTCAAAGCTCTCGCTATTTTGTAATACTTATTTTAGAACTGTGGATATTGCTATTAATACAATCATCTCACCCATTTCTGAGTCCAGTGAAGCAATAAACATCAGTGATGTTTTGTGGCACTGAGTCAGCTATGCACTGCTGAAAGGTGCTACCTTCTCCAGCTCTGAATTTGTCACCTCTTCTAAAGTGACTATTCAGTACTCATAATGCAAGAAATGTTTCTGAAGTACATTAACGATGTAATTCACTAGTTTGTTTACTTTTATTCTGTACTGTCTTGCTCATCTTTTGATGAGCTAAAGAGACTCATGCTTTTCAAGTGTCCTCATTCAAGATGTTTCCCATGCCTTGATTTTTTTACCTATCTCTACATTTCTTCTTTCTAAGAGCTTTTACTAGGTAACAAAATCTGGAGTCAAATGACTGTGTGTAGTCTTTCAGTTTCAAAAAACCCAATAACCTTAAAAAGGGAAGAGCTGGAGTTTTTTCCTCTCTCCTGAACTAGCAGCAGATTTTCCATGCAGATAAATGTATATCTGATAGAGATAGGCACTTAATTAAAATAGAGGTTTTTGTTTTAAAATATTTTACCTGTTACTTAATGATTTTCTTCCTTCTAGTTTCCTCCTTAAAACAAACAAAAATGTTTTGCTTGGAAACTCTGCATAGTAATGACTACTTCATACGTACCTCTACCAGTTAGTGTTGCCTGTGAATCTGCGTCTTCACAATGAACCTGCTAGTTACTAACCTTTGTCAAAAGGCACTTTGAGCAGATACACTGTAGGTATCTGCTCATGAGTATAGCCTCATGCTTCAATTCTGGATTTTCTGTCACTTGTAGAGCATCTCTGTGTCCATAGCAGATCCTTGGATTTTCTTAAAATCTTATTCTCCATTTTTTCCTAATGTGTTTTCTAGTTTATAAACATACTTTTCAGTAGTGTTGATGTACAAACTATGAGTGAATATAACCTGAAGTTCACACATTTGCCAGCCTCCACTGGGTATTCAGGAGTACCATAAGGTATTTCCCATTCTTTGTGAATTTAAATTTAATTTTATCATCAAGGTCTGGATAAGCTTGCTTTTATCATCCCTTGGAAATGGGTGAAGGCTTTTCAAGTGGTGTTTTGTGAAAGAACTAGAAGTGTTAATGTAGCAATTTCAAAAGATTCAAGCTGTGACAAAAGGCCTTTTTCCTAGCTAGCGTACTAGTTAGCTACTTTGGAGTTTTTTTGTAACATTAGTTTTCTCCAGTTGGTGCAATATCTGTCTTTCTGATTCTTTTTCCTCAGTAAGTAATATTAATGTCAACAAGTGGCTCTGCAACAAAGGTAGGAATTTCTAGATCTTTTATCCATGATGTCTGAAAAGGTAAATGTTCTGTAAGCTAGAGATGGAGCTGTAACTTGTATAGCTGTGTCTACATTAACTGAACCAGTTAACTACGGTAGAGAAGGGTAATCATGATAGCATACAAGATGGGCTATTTAAGTTAGCTCTGGACCTGGGATACTGAGTACTTGGTGTTTGAAATATGAGCAGGTGCTGTTCATATGCTATCAGGGTACCCCAGCTGCATAGTATAAATCTATCTGGGCATACACAGGTGAGTTGCAGGCTGAGGTGGGTGGTGGGAGGAAGAGAATCTCAACTTCTGTAGCCTGAGCTGATCAGAGGAATTTTTGAAAAGTAAGTAAATGATGGGGGGTTGTGGTGTGGAGGTGTTTGGGGGTTTTTGTGGTTTTTTTTTTCCCCCTCTCTCTGTTGTATATGGTGAAGGCAGGGATGTGATGGTGAAGTTCTGTTAGATATGAAGCTTCTGTGAAGTGTGCTTGCTTATAGATTCAGAAATAGATATTTCCTTCCCTTTGATTAGGAAAAAGATAATCCCAAACAGGGTAGATACTTTCCAAACAAGTGATGAAAGAGCACCATTCAGAAGCTTTTTCATCTATGAAGCCAGTTGTCTTCAGTTTAGTGGTAGCATGGCCATTTGTTGTGTTAATGTTCTTCTCATCAGGGAATTCACCTAAGTCAAGTTGGAAGTTTGGCATCTGTTATCTTCTCTCAACAATGGTGATGCTGTATGAAAAAACAGTGCTTTTTAACTGTTGGGGAAAGTACCCCAGCTTCCCCCTTGAAAGAACCCACTTTATATTTTAAATTTCCTAATTGTGTTATAATCTTATTTCTCCTAGAACAGTTAGACATATAAATTCACACTTGCACAGGAATGAGGGGATGGAGAAAGCTACACATTGGGCAAATGCATGTCATACACTATTAATTTCTGGAGAGCTTTGTTGTTTGGCTTGAGGCAATAGAGAACAGTGTCTAAAAGCGTTCAGACTCCATGGCATCATTAAGAAGTACTAGGTATTTGGAAGGATAGTGACGGGCAATCCCCAAAAATATTGTACTTGGGAAAATCCTCCTTAAAGGAGGAGAATATAATATTTTTTTGTACATCTAACTTCTGTAAGGCTGTGGTCCCTGAAATTCTGCTCTTTTCAGGATTGGGTTGCTAGTTGATCCTCTAGCTGGGAGGGAGGGAATATTCTTTGTGTTCTTATCTTTCTACTTAGTTGAGAGGTAGAAGCTCTTCCCATATTTTCTCAATCCCTCTAGCTTTTTCCTCTTCACAAACAAGACAAATTAACTTGTGTCCATACTCTCCCACAACCTTGTAGGACTGCTCTAGTCTCAGTGCACTGTTGCCTTGCAGAAAGTGTTGGAAGGTAAAGGTCTTGTCCTTAGCAGTCTTTTATGTATGTAGAAGCTATTGTAGTTAGCAGATCAAAACAGATTTTAGTTGTTGTGAAAATATGGACCTAACAATGCTTTGTAGGTGCAAATGGCTGTGGGTTTGGTGGGATGTAGCAACATTCTGTCATCAGCATTGAAATTGCTTGAGTTCAAAAGCTGTATGGTATTTCTGAATTGTTCCTGAAAGAATATGTGAAGTCTGTTGGGATGAGTCATTTATCCAGTGTGTACTCATCTGAGTTTCCACATTAGTCTCATCCATTGATGTTATTTGTCTTGGGTTTCTTCATTCAGTTCAAGATGGCATTACAGAAGCTCCCTGGGAGCTTTTTACCACATCTTAAGAAGACGTTGTATTGGCTCTCAGTTTGCAAACTTTGGTTTCTAGGTGCATTTCTCTGTTCTGTTTTAACACATTTTGTCTGGTTTGAATACAGTATGAATTGAATGGAGACTGGCTTTTTGTGTCAATTCCTCCCAGTGGGCCCCTGGTCAGAGTTGCTTATATCTGTTCTTGGGGATGTGTGCTTAATGCTGCAGTACCTGTCCTGCCTGAGAGGCTGCTGTCACGGAGGTACTGCCAGTCATCAACCCAAAGGGGAATAGCTCCTGTCCTTCACCTACATGTCCTGGTTTTAGCCATGTGGCCAAGTTCTAATCAAGCTCTCTTAATGTAGTTTAGGAGGAGGCTAATGCTGCCTATCTAATAAAAAAGGTGTATTGATTATTTTATTTCTTTAAATTATCTGTTTAGAATTAAATGTAGCTGGTATGCTGCCTTCACTGTGAATAAGTTTGACTCAACCCAGTAAGAGCTGCTTTCTATTTAAGCCCCAGAAGGGCATAAATATGAAAGATCCTCTAGCAGCATTAAGTTTCTTCTATGTATATTCTCTTTCCTTATGTGTTCTAGCTATCTCTTGAGACGGGCTGTTTCCCTTAGGTGAGAAGAGCAGAATTTATTCTAGTCAATGTGTTAGGAAGATGGTACTGAGGTTTGAAAAGATCTGGAAGTCTGAGAACTTTGAGCCTTTTATGTTACTGAAGTCTTCTGAATGAATCATATCAAGCAGTTCATTCACCTTTCATTGGTTGCCTTTTTCATAGCCTCTTAAATTTATAAATGAAAATATTCCTGTATTTTTTCGTCATTATTCCTTTATTAATTATGCACAAACTTGCTGCCACCATAGTGACTTATTTCCCCCAATTTATCAGTATGCTTCCAATAATAATACTTAGCCATCCTCATTTAATTGCAAGAATCTACTATATTCAGTTCCTCTTGTGTTTACCCTGTAACATTTGTCTAAGTCCTCTTCCTCTCAGGTTGGCATAAATGAGTTGCTGACTGCTTGTCCCACTAGTTACAGCCCAGGAGGAAAGTGCTGATCACAGCTGCTGAGAAGCCCAGATAAATGCTCTGGGACTGGCTCTGGGGACAGCCTGAGCATCTCCCTGCCTTGCTCAGCCAGGTGCTGAGCTGGTCCTGGCAACAGCCTCAGGGTAAACAAGGGGTGAAGAGGAACCTGCAGCCCTGAGGTAGATGTGAAAGAATGGGAGACAGTGAGTCCGCTGAGGTACACAACACTACTCATTTTCTCCAGTCAGGCTTTACTATAAACAAGGAGCTTCTACTTGCTAGGACTGCTTTCATCATTTTAAAAATCGGCGTCATTTTTGGGGTTAGCTGTGCTTCCTGCTTGCTCCAGGCACTAACTTAATGGAAACATGCTCAGCAAGAGCTCTTACCTCTTTTTTGCAAACCACAAGATCCTGTACAGTATCTGTTTAACTTCAGCCCAAAGCATGCTGCTGTATGTTAGCAAGGTGCATAGCAAATAATTGCTTACACCTGAGAACAAAAATTACTGCGGTTACCCCAGTAAGACAAAGGTAAATACTTACAAAAAAAGGAAGAAAAATTTTTAAAAAAAATTTTCCCCATAAGTCATGCTATGAGTGAGAGCTGTTGTAAAGTTCTGGATCCAGATTCATGTGCATTTAAAGTGCTGTAAACTGCTCATCACATTCTGTACAAGATGATTCACTTTTCCCAACCGTTTCAATGTCGCACATATGGAATCTGTTGTGTTTTGTCAGCCAGCACTGCCCTATGTTTCATCCCCTTGTGTATATAAACCATGCTTAGTCTTTCAACCTTCCTGTAATATTCTTATGTCTGCTGTGTTCCTCTCAGGGGAGAGAAGGCAAGGCTTTTTGATACTTTATTTTGTAATCCCAATATGGGATCTAATTAATATGTTAAACTTTGTAATAGCTACTACAAGGACACAAAGATTACTTGATGCTGTGTTAACTTGGACAGTTTGACTTCAGAGTGCTTAGCTTGTGATCCTAAAATTGTGTTCACTTTTGAGATTACAGGTTCTGGGTTTGTTTTTTTTAGTCATAACAAGATTATATTTGAGCATTTTAATCCCCTGCAAGTTTTGACAGTCACATGTGTAGAAGATAAAAGCTTCTTCCTGTGCTGTGAGACCTTCTCATCTGCCTTAACCTTTCAGTGTTTGGCAAATGGGATTAAAGCTTTTACTTGCATCAAAACAAAAGTTTAAAGTAATCAACTGTCAATAAACCTGTTGGCAGTTGTTCCAAAACATTCACCATAGTTTATAGATTGCTATGGCTGATTGGCAGTGCTCTCTGAATTCCTCAAGAGGGTGGAACTGGAACCAGACCTAGTGGGTGTCACGAGGAACAAGGGGGGCTGTGTGGATGTGCATCTTCTCATTTCTCCTGACATCTAACCCGGAACTACAGCAAGCTCTTGGGTTTTTTTTATTCAAACCTTTGGAAGTTACTGTTTTTAGGTTGGCTTTTTTCTTGGTCTGTACTCTGATAGCAGCATCACCTTTCAGATTTTCTGTGTTACTAGCTGTTGCAATCTCCTTCCTTTGGTTTGTTAGTGACAAATTAAGCACTCCAAACTTCTCGTATCTTTGTCCAAACAAGGAAGTCACAAATATATGCCATAAATTAAGGCATAGCATAATGAAACAATTCTTAAAATGTTGAATCACTAATGTTGAAAACACTGAGAACTGATTGAACTCGTTGAAGAGCCAGTGCTGGAGACTCATTCCCTCACCCTCCTCCCTCGCATGCACCTAAAACCTGCCTGACAGGTGAGAAACAGCCTTTCTGGTGTGGGGTTTTTTACCTGCTTTGATAGTGCCTGCAGCTCTGCCAGGTGCAAGGTGTGGCTGCATGAGAGCTGAACTGCCTTGTGCTGAGCTGTTTCTTTGCTGGGAAACCTGCCTCTACCAACCTGTGGTAGGGAACTTGAGCTTGGACGTTTTGCTCAAAGATGACCATCTGTGGTGAAAGCAGCCCCATCTGCTGCAGTAGAGGTGTATTGGTTAACACTGAATAATTAAACCTATAATGCAAAAATAAGAATTTGTCCCTTTGGAATATCACATTCTTGTTTTCTCCTAATGGCTAAGTGTAAAGATTATAGGCTCCATTAGAATCTGAGGGACCAACACTCTCCACCCTTCACAAAATAACAATTCTGCCTTTGGAACTTCCTCACTCACTGTTTTCTGCATATTCAGAATATCTAGTGATGTGCAGGTTTGATTATTTTTTTTAAATAATATCACAGTGATAGTCTGCCTTGAATGCCCCATTTCACAAACCTGTGACCAGTAGTATAGCCAGCTGAAAAGCAATTCCTCTGCATTGAACCCTGTATTAAAGTACTGCAGTGGCTTTACTGTTGAATGGGATATTTGCATGTGTCAGTAGATATTGGAATGCAAACTCTTATTTCATAAACAAATATAGCTTTGGTAAACAGGTTTCCATATTTTGTTGTGTTAATGGGCTTAAGGATAGCAAACATTTTAGTTTGTTTGGTTTTTGCAATCTCTGGTTTATGTGTGTCCTGTCTCCCCGCTGCCAACCTCTCCTTTCTTGTCTCATGGAAAGATAGGATTACATGAGAAGCTTTTCCTTTGAGAAAAGAGAAAGGAAAGCAATTTTGTCTGGCTCCTCAGAGGAAACCAGCCTTATAGGCTCATCCAGTAGGTAAAGACACATGAAACACTTTATAAATAAAATATTACTTTATGTAATGTGAAGAATTACAAGAGCCTGTTTCTTTTGAAATCTTGCAGAATGTGGTACTGCCTTTCAGATCTGGAACTTGCAGTGGAATACTAATATGACCTCTTTTAGGGAATTTTCCTAATAGCTATACTTAAAATGATTGCTTTTACATAAAATACATAAGGAAAAATACTGACTTGTCAAAATTCAAATAATTTTGTGGGAACAAATAACTTTCTGGGGGGGTTTGACAGGGAAGCATTCTTCTCAGTTGAATGAGAGATCTTCTACTGCATGTCCCACTCTCCTTTGAGTTTGGCTGTCCTTAAGTCTCACTAGCAGTTCTGCTGGCAGCCTTGTGTGGTAACTTGTATCAAGTTTTTATTCTGTCCTACTGCAGTTGTTTCGTTTCTTATCTCTGTTAAACATCCTTCAGGACAGAACTGAGACTGACTGCATGTAGTCTGCTTAGGCAACTCTCCTGGTTCAAATTCCTGTGCTGCTCTTCATAGCATGTCAGACATCTGCCCTGGGACCTGTTTGCCAATCATCTGGTGGTTGAGTAGAGACAGGCTGAGGATAAAGTCCTATTCTGAACTGATCAATCTAATTCATGTTTGGTCCTCACATCTGAGCAGCTGTCTCTGCGGCTGTTTACCCTTCTAGGCTGGATCAGCATATAAATGTTTAGTTTCTCTCCTGTCCTCCATAAAAAAAAAACCAAACAAACAAAAAAAACCCAAAACCTTAGTGACACCTGTTTCATCTGTGTAGGGAACAGGGTACTCAAATTACGTGGCATCATGGGATGTAAAACTGTTCCCCTCCAAAAAGAGCATGATTCCCACTACTACTGCAGTCTTATGGAAATCAGTAGGATGCTACCACAGTTTAATTGTGTGCCTTTGAACTCCACCACAGGATCAGAGGCCTGAATATGTGACCTTTTTCTTACAGTACTAGTTTTCGAGCTCATAAAGGTAATAGCTAATACTGTTTTTTTCCTCTTATTCAAGTCATGTGGTAGAGTATGTTCAATAACTTAGGATACTTTCTGGCCTTCCAAGAAAGATGCAATCTATTGGAGTAGTTTGACTTGCTGTCAGAAAGACCTGCCAATGAGCTGTTTTATACATTCAACATTTCCATTTTGCGGTTTTTCATAAGATGCTAAATTTTTTTTCCCCCTTTCTTGGATAAATGTAAGTTGGAATGAAACCAGAGCTAAGGAATATTAAAAGCTGGCTGGAGCAGGAATGTCTGCTTTCAGTTTGTTGCTTCCTGTTCTGATCATGAAATTTGAATCAAACTTTGTTTAAAGATAACAGCAATCCCACAAATCAGTGTTTAGTGTAGTCATGTCTGCTAACACTTCTTTGAAGAAGGGACCACTATAAACTCTGTCTTAGGGCTTTTTAGTACCATGAAGTATTTTGGTTGCCAAGATCATAGTTCTTGTTCTACTTTTTTTTTCCTGTTTTGAATCAAGCAAAGCAAGAAAAATTTTTACATTTTTCTTGCTAAAATTCACAGATCAAATGTTTTCTGGGGAAAAGATGGTGAAGATACTAGTCTGAAAGCATCCTATACTGAGACTGACTTTTTGATTATACTGAAAAAAATAGCTTTAAGTAAAAAGACTTATTTTATGATTATCTGATGTTAAAAACCTCATTGATTTGCTTAGCAGGATTCCTCTACTGCACTCTAAAACATTTGTAATCAGAGAAGACTTGGGAGGATATTCTAAAGAAATCTTCATCTTTATCACCAAAGAATGAGAATCCTACAAAATGTTATTTCCTGTTCTCAAGTCATAGGAATCGTTCTTGTAGGATCATTTAGAAAAAAAAAAATTACTTTGAGTTCTGTGATGCCCAGTAAGATAGGAGTATAACTTTCTAAAGGCACATTAATAGGATTAAAGCCAACATACAGCCCTCTAGTTGTATGAGAAGACACTAATTCTCCCTAATTCTTCTGTTTCAGTACTTTCTTTGACAGTGGATTTAATTCTGAAACATAGCATGAAAGATTAATTTGGCTATAAATTCTGCTTTCAGAAACTTTGTACTTGTGCAGGGTAAGCTCATGCTTCTGTCTAAAAATCAGTCTGTCCTGCAGCTCCTGGCAGCTCTCTTCCTCCCCAATCAGTATTACTGGGAGGAGTTTAATTGGCACTCTTGAATTGCTGCATTTGAACACCTACTGGCTGCAAATCAAAAGTTTTGTAGCAATAACCATCAACAACTTTATCAAACCTTTATGCATATAGTGAAATACTAAGGCTTTTTAGCCAAAGGAGAGAGCAGAACTTGGGTCCTTGTCATTGTATGACAGTACAGAGTAAGTGGATCTGTGTTTAAAAATAGTCCAGGCCAAAGCCTGCTGACTTTCAGCTTTTGAAGCTGAAATGTTAAGCTATTAGATAGGTAGCAAGATTGCCAGAAGTTCTTTCTACTTAAATTCCAAGTGGCTTTCTTAGTACATTCTCATATTTGGGCTGAAATGTGAGTGGGCGTGGTAAAATGGCAATGCCCTTATCACACAACTATCTCCAAATACATAAGTTAACAAGGCTCAAGCATAGCTCATGGCACATTTTCAGTCAGCACAGAATATGGCATTATGGGGTGTTTTCTGAGCAGCATGAGCTTTTTTACCTTCATCTCTGAGATTTAATAGGACATTGAAGAGTGAGCATCCTCAATCATGACCCTTCAGGCATGGAGGCAGAGGAAGAAGTAGTGATCTTGCTAGATGCAGCACAAAGGTAAAATTATGTAGAGCAGAACTCCTGCTTCTCCTTGTTACCTGAATGTTTTTTGTGGTTCTAGCCATTTGTTTGAATTTTCTATAATGGCATGTGTCTTGGTCGTTATTTCGCAGTAACAGTTAGAGACTTCATAATTTCCAGAACCTCAGCTTTTGCTTAAATATGTGGCAGAAGACTTGTCACTGCTTCTTTCTGGTATTATAAAACAGAAGAGAATGTGAATGTGGTTTCTTCAGTCCTGTGTGAGGACATTGAGCTGTTGACTAAAAGACAGAATAACACAATTTTTTGCTCTCCTTTTATTGAGGAAACCACTTCATGGATTTTTCTTTGGCTGAAGCTGATTTTCAGTGTTGAAAACTTACTCTGGAAAGTTATGATGAGACACTAATTTAAACAATTTCTAGTGTCAAGACTTGATGCGTTTGAAAAGAAAGCCTTGCCAGTTTCAGCTATGATAATTTTAGTATCACTGTCTTCCTTACCCAAGAAGAACTGAGGAAGATGAAATAAAGGATAGTGTTTGAGTTCTGGACCTATAGGATTTACTTTTAGGCAGGTGGTGTAGCCAGCCTCTTCCACCCTTCTAATTTTCTAAGAAGGAAAGGTTATTGGGATTTCTGCTTCTATTTAACTACTGTAAAGAAAAGTGAAGGTTGAATTTATTCAGTTCAATGGGTGGCCCACTGACCACGTGGCCCACACCCACCCCTGGAGTTGCAATGCCAAGAGGCTTTCAGTTGATTTCAGTTCCTACTATGAAGGAATTAGATTTAAGAGTGAAATTACAGACATTTAATTGTAAGTATCCTGCTGTGCAATGCACGGGGCTATGAATTAATATGAACAACACTTAGGTGCCTGCAACTATCCATTTTAACAGATATTTTGTCCTATTTGTTGGTAACTGTTGAGTGGTGAGAGCAAACAAAAGGGTAATGCATGTCCAAATACAAACTGTAGAGAGCCACTAGCACAGTAATATCCCTGAATAAGTTAAAAGATGACATCTAAATCAATTCATTATTTCATATCATGTAAAGACAGCTTTTTTATTGTTGATCTCTAACCCAGTTGGCTTCTAAAGTACTGTCATCCTTCTATTTGTGGTCTTTGGTAGTGTCTGGCTCTTTCAGGTCCAGTTTTCCATTTTGTCAAAGTTAGTGACTGGGCTTCTATCTGTGTTGCGAAGGCAATGTTTGGCTTTGTGTGTGTGACTGTTGAACAGCAGGTATGCAATTCCTGAAGGAGGGAACAGCATTATCAAGACTCCTACTGGTGACTGGTTTCTAGATCACAACTCCATAGAAAAAATTGTCTGTAATTACAGGAGAGCAAAGACCACTTCCTTGCTGCTTGCCAAAGCTCCATCAGAACCCTTTCTTCAAACTTAATTTTTTAACAAATATCTGTATTAAGCTTAATTTGAACCCCCAGTAATGAGACTTAAGCCATGTGTAGCAGTGCCACCTAGTGTAGTCTGTCAGTCCCTGGTTGTCAGGGTTAATAGAATTTTAACTCCTGTTGTATGTTGAGGCTATAACGGTTTGGGAAAACAAATGTTACCTCTCTGTTGTAGACAGTGTTTTAAAGGTGATTCTCTAAAATCTGGGCCAGAATATTTTCTTACGTGAAACAAGCTCTTACCTAATGGCTTGTTTCACTCATTGTTGCAGAATTAATGACACAATGATTTAAAGTAATCCAGGCACAACAGGTTATTTCCCGCTTTGTCATGTTTAGGTTTTAAAATGAAATGGACAGGTAGGATGGATCAGTGATTGGATACTACTCTTGCTCAAGAAATATCAGCTTGATATTGTAGATATTTGTTGAGGATCAATAATATTTTTGTAAAATGGAATAAAGTGGCATTTATTATGACCAAAATTGGTAGAGTTTTTGCCTGCCAATCTACATAAATCTTGTTTTAGGAAGTGAAGGAATGGAAATAAGGATTAGACCACAGACTTAAAACATGAAATGGCTTATCCTGTGTGAGAATTCTGAAGAAATGTGTTTAAACTTACTGTGGCTCTTAACAAATTGTTGTAATTTATAACTCTTAGCCTAGCAGCTGCTAGTGCTGTTAAGTTTTAGCTCTTAACTGGCAAAGAATAACCCCCATGAGTCTGAACCTTGTTGTTATGACAAGTAAACAGAGCCATGGAGTGGATTTTTGTTTTCACTATAATATCTTTAAAGACTGACTAATAGAACCTAGAGAAGTTTATCTGGATTTTCATGAGTTTTAAGGAAACAGATTTAGCTCTGTGTACTTCTAACCACGAGGAAGTTCATCACTGGAGCTGCTGGGAATTGCATGTTTTTTCTAGATTCCCAAAGGAAACACCGTCAGCCAAAGTCAGAAATGGCAGGATGACAGAAAGCAAAAGGCACAACTGTCGGATTTATACTTACATAGGATTTGTGCTGCTTCACTTTCTGACTTAGCTGCTGAAACTCTTTTCCAGTTAAAAATTGTTTATCTAGTGCTGTCTAGTTCAATGCACAGAGATACTTCTGAGGCCACCTGTGGAACATGAGAAGTCCTGCCTTTGAGTTCAGGTGTGCATATATGCCCTCTTTGTCTGCTGATTCCAGACTTGAGAAGGGGAGAACCCTACCAACAGGATCTTTGAAGAAAAGATTTACATGAAAGGATACTACTGAGTGGAGAACTTACAGCATATTGATCCTCAGAATATTGGGATGTTGTGCTGTATGAACAGCAAACTGATCAAAGATATCTCCAGATAATACTGCCAAGGCCCAGCATAATTGATACCTGCTCACTTAGTTTTTACCATGCCTGTATAACCAACAGTGTTTTGTACATGGAGATACTACATATTTCTCAAGAAAATCAGGTGGCAGACAGGAAAATTTGGGTACCCTCTACACTGCCCTTATTCTTAAGAGATGATGAGACACAGTACTTCTCTAGCCACAAGGGGTTTTAGTATTATGAGCCAAAAATAGTAATTAACTAAGTAAATTTGAAACTTAGTCATCTAATAGATAACCTAGTATTTCTCTTACCTGTTCTGATACACAACAAATTTTGCTGTGTCACATTCCTAACAACTGAGGTACAATGAATTCATCAGCAGTAGAGTAGTACATATTGTTCTTTGCTTCACAGCAAAAGGTAATTCAGTACTTGCTTCAGCTGGGAAGATGATGACTCAAAGGTAGTATTACTACCTGAGTATGCTTCTTCAGCAGCAGCTGCTGGGATTATTTCACTGCTGATGAAGACCTCACTGTGTGCTGGAGACTGCAGAACCACCTGTCCAAGAACTGTCTTGAAATGTTGCCTCAGGAAAGCACAAAACTGCACTGTGTCTCTGTTTTGATTTTTTTGACTGAAAGGTTCCTAAAATATTTGTATGCCATTTGACATTTCTTAAATATTGTAGTCATTGAATGTTACAGGGAGTACTAAATGCTGCTTATGTAAATTGGATTTCCATGGGACTTCCCAAGTGTTCCCTGTTCCCACAGCATCTTATCTTCCCCTGTTACATAAGACAATGTTTGAAAAACACACGTTGCTCCCCATTATCTACTCTCCATTCTGCCAAAAAGTTGTCCTGCTATAACTTGGCCTTGCATATGCATCAGTATAGTTTCTGTTAGCTTGACCTAATTTGGAGCTTTGTTTCTACAGCACCTCAGTTAAGAGGGTCCTATCTCCAGAACTTTGAGCTGCATTGTTGCCCCCATCACCACCACCCCCAGAAAGGATTATTCTTTTGGCTGTTATCAGTAAAAAGAATGGACAGTGTTTCTGAATGAGCTGAGTTTTGGTATTTCACTTGCATCTATATAAGGGTTTTTTATTATTAGTTCTAATACAGTCCATTAATGTAGTGGTTTTAGAAGCCCTGGAGTAGAAGGGAATCCAGGTAGCTTCAAGCTTGTGTAGCCTAAGTTACTCTAAAAAAGTACATAACATGCATTAAGATATCAATGGCTGCCCTGTAGCTGGTGATTCTGAGCAAATATTAATGGCAGGAATATTTCAGAGTGCTTCCTAGGACTGATAGACAATTGATGGCTTTGAAGATCAAGGTCTTTAGGTGGAATCCGAAGCATACAGGAGGTAGGGAGACCTTTGCTGTTAAGTATGAGTTACTCCAATTTTACTCATTAATCTAGTGGGGAGTAATAAGTTATACAGAAAAGCAGGTGATCTTGTTCTGTCCATTCTTCTCTGTTAATAATGTTTCTGTGATGTGTGGGTTTTATGACCAACTAATAGAGGAACATTTTCAGAGGACTCCTTGTTAAATTGTTGGCATTTCGTTAAAGTGAGCTTTGCTTTTTTTGCCCCTCTTCAGCCCCCCCCAGCCTAGGTTATGCAAAGAACAATTTTGGAAGTGCAGTAGAGGTGGAGATCCTAATGGCAATGTCTTCCCAACACTATAGTAGCCAACCTGGTTTGTTTTGGTGCTGCCATCTGCATTAGGTCCTTCTGCAGACCCCTTCAGGGCAACTTTCTGCCACAGTTAGCAAAGCCACTTAGCTTTGAATCACCTTTTAGGTGGTTGTTTGAAACCCCATCTCACAGCTTTGCTTTTATTCTCCAGGGGCAACCACATCACATGGTAAATGTGCTTACATGGTTCTTCTAGATCCAGGGTAGACTTGTGGATGCTAGACTGACGTATACAGTAAGAAGTATGTGTTTTGGCCCAGGGAAAATAAAAACTAAAGAGCAAGCACAAGTTATATGCAGCCTTCCAAGAGAGTCCAAAATTGTGACTGTTGTCCCACTGGCCTTGCATCACCAGCAGCAGGATACTGTACAAGTTAGTGTGAGCTGGCATTGTGCTGAGGGCTACAGAGAAGACTTCACCCGATGGAGTGGGGAACTTGTGATTTGAAGAGTTACCAGATTGTCAAGTGTTCCTGAAAGATGGAAAACAAGTTTTTTTCATTTGCTTCTTTCCAAACAAACATTCTTTGTCCATTTCATTCCAGCTGGTGGGTTGGGCTTTGTGGCTTGTTTCCTTTTGTTCTGCTGTCTTAAGTGAAAGCAAAATACTGATGTAATCATATTGACAGTTGTAGGGCTTGATGTTTTTAAGGATTTTAAAGGGAAAGTTTAGATAATGCGTAGACATCAAGGTGGAATGTAGCTGTGGTAGACCTGAATCTTTGAGGCAGTGACAGGGAGCCTGTGTGGAGTTGGAATTTTGCCACATGTAGTATCCATGTCCTTGGCTGATCTCCTGTTCAGGTCACAGCTCAGCTGGGGCAACAATTTGACTGTTTAAATTTTTCAGAGTGAACATAGCTATGGCATTGATACTAGGACTATGGATAGACTTAGCTGTGTATTGGCTTGTGCATCAGCATTGCCTAGACATAAAAATAAGAGCAGAAAGAGGTGAAGCTGGATAATTCCTCCCTCTGAGTTGGTATTACTTGCTTTCTATGATACCAGAGTCAGCTTTAAACTGCTTAACTTGGGCATGGCTGTGCTTTGGTTTTGAGTTGCTGGGTTTTTTGGCATCATCATATCCTTAGTCACAGCATCTGACTTTGAGATGCTGCTATGCATTCCAACTTGATGTAATTTAACATTTAGATTTTTAGCTAAACTTAACATCCCTAGAGGCTTTAGAGTTTGAAGACTTTTTAATTAAAGAATTATGATGTCAGGCAAGCAGTGTTTTCCCAGGCTGTCTGCTGCTAACGCAAAGTAGCACACTCAGTTTGCACATAGCGTAGGGTAATGCCCTACTGAAGGAATTGCACAATTGAATGGCAGAGTCTGAGGAGCACCTTGATTATTAGTCATCTGTGTAATGGGGACTATTTGAAGGCTTGGCTGCTAGTCCAAGGAACTAATTAAAAATTTTTAAAAAATCAGACTCCTCCCATTCAAAAAACCCCACCTCTCCTGCACAGAGAAACCCAGTTATGGTATTGACAGAGTAGACAGGGTGAAAGTATTTTGACTGCTCTATCATGAATGGATAACAGAACTGCATCTCCACTTTTTAGACAAGCATGGTGGTGTTTATGATTCTGAGTACAGAAGCCAACATACTTCAGATTTCTGGAAAACATTCAAGGATTTGTATTCTGAACAAAAGGGTTTAAAATGAAATCTACTGCTTGTTAAAAGCAGCCTGTCCCAGTTCCTTCTACAGCTAACAGTCCAGAGCAGTGGAAGCCAAATCAGTATTACTGTGAGGGGAAAAGAGAGGGAGAAATCTAAGTAACAGAAATGCACATGCAGGACTAAATCACATGATACCAATGAGAAACATCTGTGAATGAAACAGCTCAATGTAGAGTCTTAATCATTAAGAAATGTTAATGCACAATCCATCTGTGGTGGAGATGTTACCTTGCATACTGGAAAAGAGATACAGAGTCTAGTCGCTGACTAATACAGCAGAGATGGAAAGTAACTCCCACTGTTCAGTTTTTTTTAACCATAAGCACAGCTTCCTGTCAGTAGAAGTTTTTCTGAAAAAGTGTAACTTTGTAAAAATGTGCATAAGATGTAGAGTAAAAGGAGAAAAGAAATAGAAAATGGGGAAGTACATAATCACACACAAGTACTTGGCTTGTTTCATGTGTGTTGCCAGTGTATTTATGCTAGTAGAGGTGGATAAATGTTGTTGGGTCTTATGAGACCATCCATGGTTGATCCAAAGTTGTGGGCAGTTCTCCACAGATCTTCACTTAGTCACTTACTTGCCTCTCCTCTTACAGGAGATAAGGATCACTTCTGTAGGAAGTTAGTTTTAATTTTCATGGGGAAAAAAAAAAATAGTATTTAGACTCAAACTTTCTGCCAGAGTGCCATGAAATCAATTTTGTTAGCATTTACAGGAAACATGAGCAAGTGCAGTGACAAAAGTATGCTTAAGCATTGATGAAGTCAGATTTTTCACATCTTTGGGGGTTTTTATCTTGTATAATTAAAAACACTGGCAAGATATGGGGGAGGACAGGGAAGTCATCTTCATGTGTATAATGTCAGAAATCTTCCTATGAGTGAAGCTATCTGCATTTAAAAAGCAAACAAACACGTAGAAATGTATAAGTGAGATTTCCCTAAATCACAAATAGGACCCATATGTTTGTTAATGATGAAAATTAATCCAGTAAAGGTGAATAATCTAGCAGAGTGCTTTCCCAAGGTTGTGAATGCCCTCATTTGCCTTTTTGAGTAACTTGTGGAAAAGCAGCAGGAAGAACTTCTGAATGTTAGATAAGTCTGCAATGGATCAGAGCAGAAAAATAACTTAAGGGGGTTTTATTCTTTGGCTTCCAATACTTCTGGACAATGTCACTAAGTAAGTTCAGGAATTGTCACAACTCTTCTGTTCTAAATTATTTAGTTAGTAAAGTTCTTATAATGCAATTCTCTTCATGTCTGCAGTTTAAAAAGCAAGTAGTTCATGGCTTTTAAGAACACATTTATAATGCAATAATAAAATGCTTCTGCCTTCATGTGTACTTAAGGAAGTAATAGCAAAGTAACTCTGAGGTTTGGAACTTGGATTCTGGTTTCTGTTTATTGTTGTAAGTTGACCAGCCAGTGAATAGTTCATTATGCTGATGTATGAGATGTGTTGAGAAACTCTTGATGTTGTTTTTGAAACTAGGGCCTGAGTACTTCTCAAATTTCATCATCACTTTCCAGGATAGAGCAGTGGCAGAGTTATACAGAAAACTACTGGTAGCCTATTATTCAACCTGAATGCATTCAAGTTCCAATAGCACTGATAGTGCCAGATCTCAATCTCTGTTTCTCTTTTATGGCAATGCTGTGACCTGTGCTGGTTTTCCTGAGATCGCTGAGTCTGGGCCAGTTGAGACCATTAACAGACTTTAATAAGTTAACATGAAACCAATGTTCTGTGTTCAAATGATCTAGGAGATGGAGATGAAATAAAAGATAAATTAGCAGTAACTAGCCTACATTGCACAGCAGCCTTGAAAACCAAGCTAGATTTTGACTGAGGGGATTGGGGTTTTACTTTTGGGGGGAGGAGCTTACTTTACTTTGCTTACATCTTAGAAGAATAAAATTTATAGCTAATCAAAAGGAGACGGCTGGTGTTACAGTAAGCCTTTTTTTGCAGCTCATTATTAAGGACTATACTCGAAATGAGATTTGCATGTACTGGGAAAGAAAAGATAGGAACTGCAGTACAACTGTATCTTTACAGTCTTAGTTCCACTCTTGCATCTTTACAATTTGGTGTGATGGGGCTGAGTACTAAAGCCTCAAGCTAAAATGTTATGTTCCACTTCTGTGTGGGTGTGGAAGGATCTTGACTGCCAAGGAAAGCATCTAGGACTTAGTAATGGTGACTTACAGGGGATCACTGGTAGAACAGAGATGGTGCCAATTAGACTGCACTCAAGACTGGCAATCAACTCTTTGCCTGAATCTTCTGATTTAGGCTAGGAGAGTTCGGCTGGCCTTTGAAAAATCAGAAACTGTCCCTGTTTCCTTGCAAACCCTTGGGAACTCTTTTCTTATGCACACACAACTGGAAATGTGCTAACTAATGAAACAGAAGACTATCTGAAATGGAAACAGGGAGCCTACTGCATGTGCGTTCTTCTCTAGCAGTCTTGTTATAAGAAATACCCACTACTAGAGAGTTTCTGACAAGTCCTGCCTGCTTTATGGCCTAAGGAAAGCAGTTTGTCTTTTAACAAATATCTTGTGTATAATGTTTGGACATCCCTCATTTTCCTGCATAAGTGGGAGGATGGAAGCTTATAATATTCCTCATGGGAAATGTCACCAGAAGTGCTGTAACTGCTACCAAAGCATTTAAATGTTTTATCTGATTTAAAGAGGAAATTTAAGTATAAATAATGCTGTATTCTTCAGCAGAAAGAAGCTGTGATGGAACTAATATTTTAAAATAAATCCAGTTGCTCACAGTAATTACTCAGCATATTGTCTGTGCAAATGCACAGTCCAGGACATACAGCAACATCTTAGAATAAATTACCTCTGTTGCTGCCCCATGCTCTCTTCTCCTATAAAAAAAATTAATTCTAACTTTGACAAACTGCTTCCATATCTTATTTTAGCTTTAAATAATTAAATGTATTTTTAACACACCACTTAAATTCAGGAGCTGAAAGGAATGGGTGGTTTTGCTTTCATCAGCATAGTAAATTACTCTTTCATTTCTGTATTTCTTATCTTCCAGATTTTATAGTTCAAGTAGAATTTTATTATTTGATTCATGGAATCAAGGTAGCATACTTAGTATACAGTAACTTCTTTCAGATAATGTGTTTTTATGGACTAGTTAGTGGTGACTCATTCTTCTGTCAGATTCCTTTGCCACTGGCTTTCTATTGCTGTTCTTGAGCAAGAAGAAAACAAGACAGTGGTTTGGACACCAAAGTCTTCAGAGACTAGCAAATGGAGGATGTGCAAGAGTCTTTAAGTAGGAACTGAGGGTAGAGGCCAGAAAAAAGCTCCAAAAGCAACTTGAACTAGTAATTGAAAACACAATAAACCCTTAAATAAATCACTGTTGGCTTGGTACCTAAATGGTACTCTGAACTGCAATTTTTAAAAACATAATGCTTTAAACATAGATGTATCAATCTTTGACTGCATTGTCAAAATAAATGAGACATTTTGTAAAGGAAAAGTCAGCCAGTTGCCAGTGAAAACAAATTGCATTGCAGTGAGATAAAACCCCTAAACTCAGCACTCCCTCTCATTAAGATTAATTAGTTGCCATCAAAAACATCAAAGAACAATGTGCATAGGCTCACTTAGATCTCCAGGGCCTATGGGAAGATTAGTGGCATATATTAAGTGTAATAATTTTCATCAAGCAAGAATGAATGTTCTTTTCTTTATCAGAACAGTGACCCACCCCTTTCTTTACATGATCTCTCTCCATGGACTCTTAAGGCAGTTTCTTCCATCAGTCCTGTTCTACCTCCTCTAAGGAAATGAGTCATCTTGTTCCTGTCTCTCTTCTAGCATGTAGTTGTAGCAGTTCTCATATTACAGCCAATAGCTAGATCACATTTTTCCATTATAACTCTGAAATCCATCTGCTAGTGTGCATCCAGTGCTTTTGGACTATCAAAGGTGGAAGCTGCAATGTACCAAGAATTCTGTTAATTTCTTAGTATGTAACTAAAGATTTTTAAAATGGTTATAAGATCAATAGATCTAATTATCACTTTTTCTTCCTGTCTCTTGCCAGGTTCATTCAGTACAAAACTACTGTATTAAACCTGTTCATCCAGATACTTAGTTAAGGGAACACAAATGATAAATATTTAAAAACTTCAGATTTATGTTCTCTATTAATAAACTAGTAAATAGCTTCAGATGTACTCTTCTGCCAAGCAATGACTCATACCAAAGATCTAAGTTCTTATGCGATCTACATCTGTATGCATACAAAAATAAATTTTCATTTTCAAATGGAAGCATTAGGAAATCTTAGTCAAAGTTTGTCTTCCATGAACAGATGACTCCAAGGAACACTTGGCTTCTGTGTACTATTCTCTGTATTGGCTCTCCTTTAATACAAATCCATACCAGGCTGAAGACCTGCATGATAACCTTCCACAGGGTTAGCTGAAGTGTCTAAATGTACAAAGCTCCAATGATGGCTGCACTCTGCTGGAACTAAGGAACTGCCAGCCATTGTGGAGAATGCTAAGATAAGGAGAGAAGTGACTTTTCCAAGAACAGACTTAACCCATGAATTAGGAGGGAAAAGCAACTGGTTGTGTAGCTTTCAATGACAGATCAAAATTTATTTCTATCAAGTAGAAGCTTTTTTGTAGGTGCTAATTAAACAAGCAGATTGACCCAACATCTAATAAAAATTGATAGTGCTACGTTAGGTGACTGGAATATATTGTTTTAACTCCTGTTCATTTACTACAAGATGGATTGTGAAGACTAGTATACTACACTTAAATATTGTGACTACGTATATTGTATTGTTGAATGGCTTTATTTCTTAATTTTAATTTGTTGACCTAGCTGCTGTTATCTTTGCTCACTAAAAGAAGCCCTTATTATGTGAACATTAGTAATGGCTTTTAGACAAATGATAACCCAACACAACAGGTGTACAATATATTACCAAAAAGCTGTAAATATTCCATGAAAGGAAGACAAGGTTCAACTAGAGTTGTTAAGGAAACAGGCCATCATAGCATTAAAAATACATAGCTGTATATAGTCTAGTAAGACAGTGCCTGAAGTGTTCAGTTCATAGGGAGTTGTCTGCTTGCTGTAGTAGATTATAGAACTGCAATGTGTGAATGAAATTGGTTGTAATAAGGTACACTGAAGTGATGTTTGACTTTTTCAATGGGGGCACTTTTTGACCAGGAAGAGGCACAGGCTTTCAGTTGAATGAAGCGCACCCATATTTATGCGACTAGAGATATGGAATGAAAGTACCTCTGGCCCAACCATTAATGTAAAGCAGGGCTATTGCTGTCATTGGATCAAATCAGCCATAGCAGAGTCTTTAAGATGGAAACGTTTCTTCCCCCTGCCCTCCAGAGGAGAAAAGATGGCCCTGCTTGAGCAGGGGGGTTAGACTAGATGACTCCCAGAGGTCCCTTCCAACCTCAACCTTTCTGTGATAGGGGAAAATGGAACACACCTTAATTGAAAGCTCCTTCCTTTAAATGTTAGGGAAGGAACACACATTCACAACCAAGTGTATCACCTGTATGATTAATGTTGATAGTGACATCTCTGAAAATATAATAACATACTAAAATGTGTTCAGTTAGAGAAGGGATAGAAGCATTGCTTGAGATGGATTTAGTGCTGTGTGAAGAATGTTATCCTTCTTGAAGATGACTGAAGCTAAAAAAAGTACAGACTGTAAAGTCAGAAGAATCACCCAGGCAGAGAAAATGTTGATGTCATCTAAGCTGGAAATTAAAATGAGGGGGAAGAAATGGATGTTGCATGAAGTGGAGAATGGTACCCTCAGTTCTGAGCGACCTCAGCAGAGCTAACTCTAGTTCCACAATAATGTGAGGTTATTTTTGAAAGTCAAAGCTCAAGGTTCAGTACAGCTACATTACATCTCCCAGCTCTACTCCTGGGATGTGACTCAGAAAAATCTTGAGACAGCTGGGGGAATTGAGCTGTTTCAAGTATGTCCTGTGCCTTACTTGTTGTTTTGTTTTTGATAACTTTTTATTTCCTATTTTGTGATGAAGAATGTAACCCTCTGCTTTGCTAGACTAAACTTATTTGCATCTTTGGATTTGTCTAGCATTAATGATAGCCTCACACAATTGTGCCAAGTATAAAGCATCTTGTCTTTTTACCCAAAATAGGTGTATTTATTAGAGTGTAACAGAGAACTTGAAATCCAGAAAAGGTTCAGGAAGCTAATTCAGGGTGACTTTCCCATTACGCTGCAGAAGTTGATTTGATAGCTAATATAACCAAGGGTTGAATATGAGAGAAACATCAGCTAGTAAACCTTCTCTGACAAGGGCCAGGCAGAATGCAATTCCTCTGACTACAACTTCATGTATCTCATACAGTCCAACTTCTGCCACACTGTGTAAACCCCAGGACTGGCAAGGGTGTGCAGAAGAGAGGGGTAGTGTCTTTTTTTCCAAAGACTTAACAGGAAATGATGCAATACCTTTGCCTGATCTTCTGTAACACTGTAGACAGGTGAAACTTCAGCCTTCTCAGACTCAATAAAGGAGAATTGTCAGGAAAATCCTTGTTGGAAGGTCTAGAGGAGTAAGAGGTACTGGCTGATCCCATCACTGAGTAAGCTAGCCCAGGAAATAATCCTGTTCTCCCATCAGCACTGTATGTATGTGGACAAGTGTTTATACCCCTATACAGTGTACTTCCATGTAATGTCTAGTAACGCTACCTCAAGGCAAGATTAAACAGGAGCAGTCTGGAGAATAACAAAGAGGATGGTTAAAGAGGTTTGTTCTCATCTTCTCTTCCCTTCTCCCTTATTAAGTTCTTTACTTATCTTCTAATTTCAAGGTATATCTCAGTGGATAAAACCTGTTGTGGGAAACAAGCAAACATGCTTACTATTTGCCTGCCCTCAATGCTGCTTATCATATCAGTCTAGGTAACCAGTTTCATTTTTTCCTCATTAGATTGAATGTATACTTCCAAAATTAAGCATAGGCGCTCAGCAGGAATGCAAATCTTTATGTATTGGGGCTGTGGGAGGGACATCCCTGTGGAGGGAGCTGGTGTAGATAAGACTGCACTGAGTTTCAAAGCATAGAGTAAGGGCACAAGTCTGAGATGTGGTTAGATGCAATCAGTCTTAATTTCTGAGGCCCAACCCTTCTGTAAACAGCATTGATTGAGCAAAATATATCTGCAGATATAGGAAGCTATTCCTAGCTTCCTGGATAAGGCTTTGTATTGTTCCTTGCAAGCAAACCTAATGTTAAATATGGCGAACTTCTCAGTGTAAAAGAAAAGCCCATGGGCTACAGATTGATATCCTGAAAGGCAACCTGTCAAAATGACAAGGAGGGGGGAACAAACCAGTAATTTTCTTTTTTCTGTGTTGTACTTCTGTGGGCATATCTACAATAGGAAAAGAACTCACACTTGTGGTATCCTCTAGTATCACTAGATATATTGAAATATTGTTAGCTGCTGCTTTTTATGTGCATTACTGCTGATAATGCAAATTAAGGTTCCAGCTCTTTCCCTTTGAGAAGAAATTTAACCCATTGGATTGAAAGGGAGCACCTGGATCAGGTCAGCCTTGCAGTTACAGGTAACAGTGCATAAGTAACCAATTCAAAAGGGTATAAAGGAGTTAACTGTATAGGCCACTGGACTGCAAAATTGCTTTCCAAACCCATATAACAAATCCTACATCAATAAAGATCTCAAAGCCACAAACAGCACAAGAGGATGAAGTTTACCACAAGTTTTTGGGCCATTGCAATAATTATAAAATATGCTAAATAAAAATTCAGAATCTTCCCAAGAAAGGACACTTCCTGTGCTGGAGAGGACTATGTATGTGTCTCACATCCCAGCCTTAAGTGCCAGATTTGTAACTGCAGTGGAACTTGAGGATTTTGTTGTAACTTCTGTGATTTTTTTTTAAATTTTTTTTAATCATTAAACAAGTAAATTCTTGACTTGCATGTGACCTCCTGTATGTTGGGGGCCTGTATTTATTTTAACTGCCTCTTCTCTTTTCAGCTGCAAAAGAAAGAATTGTAGTCTAGAATACATTTCTCGCAGCACCTCAGTTTGAGTCCTGGGAACTGCATATTATTCCTGCCAGGTCATGCAACAATAACATCATGGCAGTCAGTAACAATACTTCTGTTGTGTGAAGTATGAGGTTTTCAGAGTGTTAGCAATGCTGACCTTGCTGCTTCTTTTAGTTACTTAACCTTTTCCTAAGTCAAGAAACAACTTACACTTGCTGTATACTGAAAACTAGTTGGAGTAGAGGGTATTTATATATAAAAGTGTCTGGACTGGATGTGGATTTGTAACTTGCAGAGTTGAGCACTGTAATACACCACAGTAACTGAAATCTGAGCTTAGATACACACCTGAACTCATGAACCAGTTTTGCTTCCAGACTTTGGTGTTCTAGTATGTTCCTGAGAAAGACCTTAAAACCCCTGAATTCTTTATTCCTATAAAATAGATATGCTTTATTTCAGAGCACTCTTAGTTCAATCATGAGCTAATTTCCACACACACCCCTTGATTTGCCAGAGCCTCTCTAGCATTTTAGAGAAGTGGGTGCTCATCATTGGGGAGAGGGCTGATGTGAAGAGAGGGATTATGCATTTGGGTTAATGAGTTACAGATCTATTTGAAATGCCCTTAAATGCCTGAGACCTGTGCACTAGGTGGATGGAGGTTGTGATGCAGTTCTTGGGAGATCAACACCCTTAAGATATCATGTGTAGGCAACTGAATCCTGACCTTGGTGTTCAGTTTGAATATTGTATTAGCTTGTGCTGCTTCTCTGAGTTTACAAAGACAGTAGTGTCACTCGGGGGGGAGGGGGGAGCAAATGTATTTAAACTTGCTCTTTATCTCTGGGTATATTGGATGATGCGTCTGTCTGTCATTTCATAGGCTTTCCTGTAAGTCTTGCATCTGTGATCTGTTAGCGCATTTTATGTAGACAGAGCTTCTTTATGATCCGAAAGGTACAGTATGCAGCCTGCAGTTGGGCCTTGCTCTTCTAGAGTCCTCTTTAGATATCTCTGGAGATCCTGACTCAATGCTTATGCATTTGTCCTTTTCTATTAAAACCAGTTGTCCCTGCACTTCCTCTGCTAACACAAATTCTGATGTACAGAGAGCAGTAGTCAGTAATTTAGGACATCTAAAGGAAGATGTTAAGACTGCGGAAGCATTAGCTTATAGGATTTGTCAATAACAGTAGTCTAGTTGTCATAGCCTGTCAGTACAGAATATGGAAGAGGCTTTATTTGGTTATCTAATGTGTGCATGCATAACTGTACCACTGATAGTGCTCTCTAGAGGCTAACTTTGATTTAAGGTTTTTCCAGTGGAAAAATAAAAGATCTAGGAGGTTGGTTTGCTTGATACACTATGGTTAAGTGACACTGTTAGGATTTGATAGGAGCATACAGGCAATATGCTGATGGAGATTGCTTTGCCTGAAACCCTCTAGTGTTATGTATTAACTCACTGTCTCAGGAATTTTAAGGGTACGCCATGTTTCTCACCTAACTAATGGACATCTAGCAAGGGTCAGCTTGCAAGCAGCTTTTATCAAAGGGAAATGGGTAAGTTTACTTACAATGGGTGGGTAAGCAGGAAGAAAACCCTTGCATAAGAAAGGGTAACTGCAGGCATGTCAAGATCTGTGAGGCTTTAGATCAGGAAGACACACATAGACCCCAAATAGTACGAGGGGATACCTTTATGATACAGCTGGTGTGTAAGAATTATTTTTTGTAAGCACAGTCTAGGGACCATCTATAATACTGCTTTGACAAACTGGACACATCATTTTAGGGCTGTATGTGTTAACAAAAGCAATTCCACTTAAAATAAATCTAGATTCTGTCTCACTCCTGCTTCTCCAGGATGATGACATCCAAGGGGCACTGATACCCACTGCCACTTGGCAGAAAGTCAGCACTGATGCTGGGGAGAGGGGGCAACACTAGAAGCAAATGCAGACAGTGTTCTGTTCAGCAACTGGCTTGCTTGACCTGGCTGCTGCTGCAGGAGCGCAGAACTGAAAGGTTCCTAACCAGGCTCCCTACTGAAGCACAAACCTGTTATTAGCCAGGACTCTGCATTTTACCTGTAAGCATGACCTAGTACAGTCCTGCAGGCAGAACTGGAAGGGAGGCACAAGACAGCACAAGCCCAGGCCTCGGGAGATGTGGAAAGCTGCCAGGTTCTCACTGCTGCTTGCTCACTGGTGAGTCACAGCTGGATGTTGTCCTCAGGCTGGCAAGGCAGCACGCTGTTCCAGTTTGGTCTGAGGGCAGCCCCAAGTAGAGTATTACTTTAAGGGAAACGACTACTGATATTTTTTCCCATTTTGTAAGCTTTTAATGCTCTATGTACTTGTGTTTTCCTTTTTACTTTCAATTCTAGGTTTTTTGGTGTAAGTAAAATATTTATCCTCTTCCTGCTTTCCATTTCATGAATTAAGCATCATCATTTGTAACAAAATTAATATCCACTTATGAATTAAGATGATACTTGGTTAACAGTTAACAAGAGCACTCTTCTTTCTGAAATGAGTAAAACTTCAGGAGGGGGTTTTTTGGGTGTAGAACAGATCCTAGTTAGTGAAAAGAACAACATTTGATTTAACTCATTTTAGTTGTCTTTCCTAAAAATAACCAGATGATAACAGGAAACAATATCTGACAAAATAATAGTATATATGGTGTAAGAGTCATAAAATTGAGTCTAACCTCAAGATCCTGTCTGAGTAAGAATTGAGATTGCTAAGATTACAAAAAAACTCAATTAATACTTTCAGCTTTGTGGGTTAATATCAACAGAATCAAAGCAGGCTTAGGATCTACAAAGACATTCTGAAATAAATAGCATTTGGACAGTGTGAACCAGGAGGAGGGAGGAGAGACTTCAGTTCTTCATGAAATGCTGAGCTGTATTAACTGCTGCAAGGCATGAGGCTCCGTGATCTCTAATAAAACTAACACAAGTAGTAATCAGTTAGATATGTAGTTCCAGCAGAGGAATGCACACACAGCAAACCTAAGCAGAATGGATATTTTGCTAAAAATCTAGGTTTCATTTTTCCTTTTGCTGAAAACCTTTTGCAAAAGACTGGAAAAGTTTTGTCTCGTGAGGCTGTGATCCATGCTCTAGACTGACTAATGCTGCTAGTGCCTGGTGGTCGTCTTTTAAATTAATAATATGAAATATCTTTGTTCAGAAGATTTTAATATGCTTTATAGATGGAACCTTAACCAGTGCTACGAAGGGAAGGGCAGAGCAGAAGCCTCCTGGGGTGTCAAGCATGTATGTAGGCGCTAAATGGCCAGCGTGCAATCTGAGCATGTCATTTCAGGATACTGAAGATCCTAAGTGAGGCTTAGCTCCCTCTTATGTTGTTGAAGGCAGGATATAATTAACCTGAAGGCACTTGCTGCTTTGTTAGCAGTTAGCCTTATGGCTGTGCTTTTTTACTACCTGAGCAGACAAACTTCTTTTCTCCTGTGCTCATGGCAGTGTGAAACAACTTTAAGCAGGTAGTTACCTCCTGCCACTTTCTAACCCTGTGATGTTCATTGTTTTGCATTAAATGAAGCTTGCATTAAACCTGTGTTCATTCTTTGTGCCTGTCTGCATTAAGTCATGACAGTGCCACTAAGTGTGGGAGGACATCGTGACCACAGAAACAAGGAAGAGATATGGCTTCAGCTATATGTGTGCACATATCTAGCGTAAGAAGAGTGTATTTCTTTCATTCATATCTTATACTCTTCTTTTCAATGAAAATTAAAGCATACAGTCAGATCACCCTTGTTGCTTAAAATTACAAATTCTAGAAGAATGCTATAGAAATCAAATAGGATGACATGATTTTTATTTGTAATTGCTTTTGTTTTTAATTGATGGTAGCTGTTAACATCAGTGTCCTCAGGCTCTGATAGTCATTAGAGTGAAATGGCTAAAATGGAATTGCAGCTGGGAGGAGTATGCGGCAAGACAGTGTGAGGACTGCCAAACATGGTGTAATATCATTAGCATGACGGCTTCCACAGATCTGTACTGCATTCTTAAATAGACTCTTCAAAATAAATTTTAGTCCTCATTATAAATCAGAAGTAGAAATGTGGACAAATGAGAGCTTTTATTTTGCTTTCCAGCTGAAAATATCATCCCAGAAATTCAGTGGCTCAAATACCTAGGGGACTTATTCCTACTTCTTAGTAATGAGACAGTCTTTCCTCTTGATGAAGTACACTGCATGTTGTACAGCTGAGCTACATAAGCTTGCAAGACATGTGAAAACTTAGACAGCAATGATGGTCTGTAAAAATCCAGTTTGATAGTGCTAAAACCACAAAACTACCTGCAAAAAAAATACTTATTCTTCCTCATCATCTCTTCTCAGTTCTGGATTGCAAGACAGCCAAGAAAGTATTCCCAAGAGCTCTCCTCAAAGTGAGTCACTTGCAAACCTGTTTGAACTTTCAGATTTAAAATCACTTTTGAGACTATGCATCTGCCAAAGAATATATTGCAATGGTTCAAATAATGTGGTTTTTAAATAAAGGTTGATTTCTTTTTTTTTAATCATGCATGTACATCTTAAATATTTGAGGAAAGAGTGAGAAAGCAATACTGTGGCCACTTTATATGGGGAAATGGCATTGGAGTATTTGACTTCCTGCAATGATAAATACAAATACTAAAAAAACTAAAACCAGAAAATCAAGATTATTTTATATACAGGATAGTAATTAGGTATTTTATGTTGGCTTAACTTTAAAGTTTTCACTCTGAGGGGAATTTGATTCCTGAGGGTACCTGTAAGCACAGAACAGAATTAGGTCCCCAAAGGTCTGCTGAATGCTTGGATTCTAAAAAACAGCCAACTTCCAATCTTACAATTATCAGCTATTTGAAAATTAATCTTTTCCTAGAAAAGAACCATCCTAAATGTTTCCTACTTAAACTGTTAAATAAATACTTGCATTTCTTTGTGTGTTCAAATTTACATAGTGCTGTTTTGATTACTTAATGTAATCATGGAATTTACATAAATGTGCATGAAAGGCAGTGCAGCTCATAATTTCCTTCTCTCACTGTCTTACATGCTTTAAATTTATGTAGCAGGAGAAGAATGTATACTTTGCATACAGAAGGAGGGTGCATTGCCTGGTTTTATGTGACTTACAGTATGGAGGAAGGATTTATTGGCTGCTTTTCATCTGTGTTTATTTGGATTACTTATCGTTAACCAGCTCTTTGTGGATTGTGCAATGTACTGATCTAGGATTTTGGTGTGCTAGTAGTATAATACCATCATCAAAATGAAATAGCATGAAAATTTATTTTTCCAAAAAAAAAAAACAAAAAACCAACCCTGAAATACAAAGTGGTCATCTGGGAAACTGGAACTTTTTATACTCTATATCAGAAAAGAATGGTACTTCCTGGTATTACTATGGCAGTTGAGTTATAAAGGTTGGGATAAACTGATGTTAATATAGTTACCTGAGGAAAATTATTCCCATGGGATGTAATGACTGAAGCTTTATTAAAAGCATGAAGTATCTAGGTTGCAATTTAGAAGATGTGTCAGGAATTTGTTGAACTAGGGAGTGTGGTCTGTGGTGACAGCTATGCCAGCGTACAATAAGGGGTCAAACTGTAAATATTGCATTTTAACAGCTAAATTTTTGGGCCCATCTCTGAACTTTCACATCTTTCTCATTGACAGTGACAGCAGAAAACTCTACTTTGACTAGAGTGTGTTTAAGGCAATGATCATAACTAAGATCCTGAGGCAACTGAGACAGTTTATACAGTGGTCTCATGGACTAAGAGGCACTCACTAGTGCTCTGTACCAAAAATAGTTTTTCAGCTACATAAACTTCAGTTCTGACTAAAGATAGGGGAAAGTGGGAGAACAACAATGTGGTTTAATATCATAAGGGATAAATCAGATCTGGGAGGGCTTGCATGTAGTTCCATGTGCCTCCCAACCTGCCAGTTTGATGTCTAGTTACAGTGTGTTTGTTTATTTTTAATAGAAAAATACTATATTTCATGCTTCTAGAGAGATATCATGGCTTTGATCTCCCTGCTTTAGTCTGTGTGATAGATGGGGGTGTGGACTTGTTCCTTCCTATGCTGCTTCCTTGAAGTACGCATGCATGCATACGCACGTGCTGGCCTTCCTGATGGGAGGAGGAGAGGCAGGTCAGTCTGCCAGAAATTTGGCTCCCATGTCTTTCCCCTCAATCCCCCAAGACTTCATGGATAAATAAGCAACTACATAGCTCCTACTGTACCTGCCTTTAGTCCTGATAATTCTAGGAGAGAATAAAGACTAACTGTATGTTAACTACTTCCTATAACTTGCTTTTCCTTAGGAAGACTATAGAGTGATCTCAACTGGTACTTGCTCACTGTATGAGTGACCATATTTCTAAAAGTAATCTGCCTACTGGCTTTGTCCAGGCAATGGTCATGTTTTATAGTGAACATTCAAAATTATTTGTGGGAGTTAAACTTTTTCTGTCTTTGGTACAAAGCCCTGCTTTACACTGGAATGTGGCAACATTTTTAAAAGGAACTGCAGTCTACTCTTCATTAGTTAATCATTAGTAACCAGTATGTGGGAGCTGTGGAGTGTGGATCGAGGCACAGCCAAGCAAATAAATCCAGAAATACTTTGGGCCTATTTCTGCTCCTTTTCTCTAGGTTCAGTAGCAGTCCAGCCACTTGTGTATCTCAAAGACCTGGGAAGTGTGGTGTAAAGAATAAGGCAGTAAAATGAGGTTGAGGTGTAGCTGATCCAGCATAACCAAATAATGAGCAATAAGCTCACCTGCACTCAAGGAGGCTCTGTATGTTGGTGTCTCCTTGCTGTGCTGCTGTTGGGAGGATGGTATTGAATCAATGTAGATGTCTCTGTCCTACAAGTTTTATTAAGCTCAGTTTTGTGCAGCCTTAGCAGGGAAGCTTGATTTTTGAGGTTGCAGTTTTGGGTTTTGTTTAGGCTTTGCTTTTTTTTGGTGAGTGTGGTAGATGTTATGCTGTACTCTCACGCTTTCAAAATGTCAGTAATGTAAAGGGAAAGTACAATTAGTGCATGGAATGTGTATGCTATCCTCTTTCCTTCTTAAGCCTGTGAGGACAGATAAAAGGCTTTTCTAAACTATCAATGGATGTGTTTGCCAGATGCTTTCCAGATGAGTACAGTGAGGGTGGAGAAAGGAGGACTTCTGGCTCAACACAACCCCTTTGATTCTTTTCATATTTCTTTCAAAACAAGCTTTTGTTTGTTTTTTAAGGAACAGGAAAAAATCTTAGCAAGTAGAAGGTGTTTTAGGGGGAAGCTTAGTTTGAGTAGTACTGTATAGAAATACTGGGCGTTGTTACTCCTAGAGAGATGGAGGAAATTCCTCAAGGCTTTTTAGATTCTCAGAAGGATTTTATTTTTAAAATGGTGTTAGCTTTGCTAATGTTGAAGAATGATCTGTATGTGAGAAGTCTGAAAATAATAAAATTGGCATTTTAATGACTTGCATCATTTTTCCGTGTCCAGTATGTAAGAGGCCACTTGTTCAGTGCACTCTGAGAAGCAAAAATGGAAACAAGCTACTACTTTGTTTTCTGTTTACACTCTGACATTTCTAAATAAGAGAAGAATGCAGAACACTTGTAGAAGTGATTATTTTCTCCTAGCTTTGCAAGAAATAACAAATGAGAAGTTTTACTATGATGATTTTGATTTGGTAATGATATGGCTTATGAGAAATATTCAGAACAATTAGAAATGCCTAGAGAGTCAGACATTGTAAACCTCTGTACCAATATAAATCCCAAACTGTGTTTTTCTGAAGAAATGTCACTCATTGTCTGTATGTGACAAACTACTTCAGCATTTGGACTACTGACGAACTATCGCACATCAATCAAAAATGGAAGGGCCCAATGGGTAAAGGAGCAATAAAAGAAGAAATTGACTGTACATCACTTGTTACTGGAAGTGGAGCACACTTCAACCAACCAAACAAAAAACCCCTACCTTACTCCTGTATAAGTTTGTTCATAGCTTCTTCACCACCAAGCCTGTGAACACCTTTAACAATAAAAGAATAGGACTTTCCATCATGAAAATGTCCACCCATAGCTGTGGTACTAGAGCCTATTGCATCCAGAATCAATATTCAGCAGTCAGGAAGACAGACTTCTATCAGCAATGGCTGGTTGGTTGGTAACTAACATGAACAAAACTTGTTTGAGTGTTTCTCACTGAGCTATCAGTGAGAAATTTCCTTCTGCTCACAAGGGAAGGATACATGTTTCTTTTTACAAACTGTACTTTGTATGATTGGCCAAGTATATTTTCCAGATCTTTAACACACCTATGGAAGTGCTTTAAAATTAGAATTCAGCTGGAACAGTAACCTTAAGTTTGGTGCAGCCTGATTGTTTTGCTGTGAGGAAGCAAGGAAAAATAATTCAAACGTTGGTTCCCCTTCAACATACTTTCCATAAGTCTTTCCAAAGGACAGATTAGTTCTTCCATAGTGGCCTGGGAAAGAACAGTAAAATATCTCAACACAAGGAATCATGGGCTGAGACCATGGTCTGCTGTTTACTGTACAGAAGCAGGCAAGTGAGGGAACAGGGAGGACATAAAGCACATATGGTTTTGCAGTGAGACTGCTTAGCATAACCGTATACCACAGACTGAATGGCAGATCTGGAATATCTCATTGTCAGTGCCTAAGACCGAAAAAATTGGTATATTTATGCTGTCACTAATGCTGTTCATTGCAAAACTTTTACCTCATTACTGAGGCAAGCTGAAAAGCAAAGGTCACAATCTGCCTAAGCTGCCATTGCTGAATTCATCAGGCAGGAAGGAAATGCCTTTTGCAAGAAAGAATTTGGATGGTAACTATTACATTCTCTGCTTCACTTGTGTACATGATAAAGTTATGCTGATTCCTGCAACTCCTTCTCTGAACATCTTCCTCTGTCCCTATATTGCCAGTATGCGCTTTTACACCACCGCTTCCCCCACCCTTTACCACTTGTTCCAAATTACTCTTCTCACTTGATGAGATCTGTTCCTTCCCCACCACTTGTCCTTCAAAGGTAGCAGTGTCTGCATTTCCTTCTCTCTTAAAAGCCTTCTCAACACTTTATGCTCTGGGTGGCAGTCACTGTTTTGCCGGGACCATCTACCAGGGAGCAGCAAAGTCAATTCATGGCTGTGAGTTAGTGATGGAGAAAAAGTGTGTTTTACTTGGGTAGTGAAACAACTTCATTTGTGACACCAAATAAATTAGCCCACTGTTTAATGAGTAGGTCTCAGTCTTAGCACCTGGGATAAAGTGAGCTTGCAGGAAGATATTTGCAAAAAGCTGTGGATGGGCAGTTCAGATCTTGAGTCCAACATTGTCTGTCTGCATTGGTGTTTTAAGACTTGTGTGCATCTGCTGCTATTGAATCAGACCAAGAGAGAACTTGACAGTTTTAGAGGTATCTAGAGTGTGAAAACTTAATCAACAAACAAGGGAGATGTTACTTGACCTCTTGTGCAGGGGCACTATAACCTGGATTCTGAGCTATTTTGGCAAACCATTTTCACCTGTTTTGGGATAGTCTTCAGTCAAGCTATAACTGGTTCTTCTAGTATGGGACAGCAGTTAGTGTCTGGTCTGTTGAAAATGATTTGTGACTTAGTGCTTCTCCTTTTAGTACTTACCACAGCTACCTCTTTTAGCTCTGTAAATGTGTTGCTGATAGAGTTTGGTTTCAGAAGCTTCAGTGTGTTCATGTTTTTCTAATGAAATCTTAAGATTTACATTCTAAGACTACCATTGAAAAATGAAGGTCATCTGAATTTGGAATGAAGAGGGAAAAAAATTAAACCACTTGTTGCAAAGCTCTAATTTCTGGATTATTCTTGGAAAACAATTTTGTATAACCACCGTGCTACTGATGCAGGACTTAATTTGTCTCCATTTACTGAATATTTTATTTGTTGGGTTGGATTTTTTCATTATAAATTACTTTAGAGGGTCTCTTTGTGGTTACTTACAAAGCTGAGAGTGTTGTAAAGTAGTTTTCCCAAACACACCCCAAGAGGAATGGTGAGAATAGGTGCTTTTCCTGATGCCTGATAGGATCATGGCATGCTTGTTAGCTCATGCTAGAATTAGTCTTTTTTGGCTTCTCTAAAGTATCTGCAGGTGGGTCAGGAATCACATTGTGGGATAAAGCCTTCTCCCTCACAGTAACAGCTAGCAAAGTCTTCCTCTGAGCAGAAGTACCAAACCAAGAACCACTTGGTGTAAAAGTAGAAGCTCTGAGAAACACCAGAAGCTCCATTTCAGGCTTTTTAATGCCTACAATATCAAGCAGGAATGCAGAAAAGCAAAGAGAGCCTAACCCATCAAAACTGATGAAAGCAGATACAAGGGCAGGCTTGGAGCTCTCTTGGGCTACTCCAGCCTTCATCCTTCTTAGTTGATGGAAAATTACCGGAAAATAACTGTTCATTACAGTCCTTCCAGATTTTTTTCTGGAGTTCTAAATCAAATAATCTTAGCTTAGAAACAAAAAAAAACAACCAAAACACTGTAAGGATGAAATGTAGGATACTGAGCATGATTCTGATTAAGTGACTTGTAGGTACCCAAACCTGAAGGAAATCATTCATTCCAGAGGATGCATTCAGGCAACTCAGCACTGAATTATTTGACTGGGTGTTACTACTGTGCCATGGTTGGTTGATTGTATGCATTTCTTCTGGGTTGGGGAGAAGCCAGATCAGTCCTTGCCCAGCAGCCCAACCAAGAAGAGTGTGGCAACCTCCTTTCAGGTAGTTGTAGAGAGCAATAAGGTCCCCCTTCAGCCTCCTTTTCTCCAGGCTAAACAACCCCAGTTCCTTCAGCTGCTCCTCATAGGACTTGTGCTCTAGACCCTTCACCAGCTTTCTTGCCCTTCTTTGGACACACTCCAGCACCTCAATGTCTGTCTTGTAGTGAGGGGCCCAGCTCATATCTGTAGCTATTCTTTTTTTGGAAGCTAATTCTAAAGCCCAGTGTATTGCTCAGCTCAGAAGAACATGTCTGTCACTGTCTCATCAGTTGTTCCCACTTCCCCTCATCTGTGCCTTGAATATTCCCCAGAGCCCTGCCTCTGATTTGCTCAAGGTATTAAACATCCTTGCCATGAGCCTCAGTGCCATGTGCCAGGGAACTCTGCAAGACTATTACAAGTCTAAATACAAAGTGATGGCCTTAAGTAGGTAAATCTGACTGCACAAGCTCTGTTGTAAATGGTGTCGTACTGAGAATAGTTCTTCTGCTCTTGGAATATGAAAGATAAATGAGCATTAACATGCTGGAGCTATCTACTAGTAATAAATCACCATGCTTAGATGTTTATGTGTATAACTTATGGAGTGCTCAATGCATAGCTATAGCTATAACTTCACTGCCCCTGGGGAGAACCAGGTAGAAGATCTTTTGCATAAGTGCTTTCAATTGGGGGATAAAAAAAAAAATCATATAGGGCTGTCTGCTTGGCAAGTCTATCAACTTTCCTGCACAGACTACAGATGAAGAAAAATTAATATTTTTCCACCCACTCTTGGATGACCTGTGTAGCAGCAAAGCCTTGTACATTACTTGCAGGTTAACAAACAAGCCAAACCTGCTCAGCAGTCTCCCCCTGACACTTAACTTCTCTGCTAGGCCATGTTATTCCTGAGTTTTTCTTTGTAGACAGTTGTGACTTCACTGAAGTGCCATTGTTTGTGTAGGCACTTACTATCTGTTCAGTGTTCAGGACACAGGAAGCCTCAGCTGTGCCAAAAATCTCTAATGAGGCATTCAGAGGACACTTTTAAAAGGCATTCCCTCATATAGCTATAAACCTGTACTCTATACTTAGACTAAAAAACATGAGGAGAAATGTATGAATGATACTTTTACTGGGCAAATCAATCCATTTGTGCTCGGTCCAATGCACTAAGTAACTTACAGATGAACTTTTTTGGTAGACTTAAGGACTAAGCTCAGCTTTATGGTTCTGGAAGAAGGAGAAATATTTCGTGATGTGTTGTATAGGGTGTCCATTAATAAGTCAAACTCTCACCATTTTGAACGTGGGTTATATGTCACTTAATTTCTGTAGCACTCCCATGTCAACATAGCTTGGGGTAGCACTTTCTAGTTAAAAAATTCAGGTGGAAAGCTAATAACTTCTTGTGACCTGCCCTTTGCAGACATTGAGGAGGCTGCACTGTGCAGACAGCATTTGTGACACTGTCATCAAACAGCTTTTTCCCTGAGTTTATTTGGTACGTATTTTCCTGCATGAAACGGAGGTGTGGTGGTGCCCTTTCATGTCTTGGATGGCAGGAGCGAGGGGCTTGGCAAGGGTTGTGCTCTCCCATATATGAGAGGGGTGAACTGAGGACACTGAGCCTGAGCAAGCAGAAAGGAGTAACAGCAGGAAGAGAAGAGCTTGCGTGTTGTAGCTCCCGAAGAGAAGAGGGCAGGGTAGAGTGCATGGATAGGGAGCAGCAGTATCGCAGACTATGGCTTGCTAGAGGCAGGTTAGAACAAGCAACTGCAATTTCAGCAGCCAGTTCAACCAAACTAGACTGAACCAGTAAAAGCACATAAGCCCAGTTCTGCAATGGCTATTTGCATAACTGAGCTTTCTCAGTGGCTCTGTGAGACTCTAAGGGTGCACAGGGATCTCCATGCCCCCCAAAGCCTGCAGAGAAAGAAGTTTCCTTCTAAGGGTCTGAGGTAGGATGTGTAGCAGTCATCACTAATTCTATTCTTGTTTGAAAATCCATTCCTTGAGAAGCGGGTGTTTTGTTTCAGGGACATAGCTGGTGCTGACAATTTAGAAGTAAACAACACTCATATCAAGTCTTGACCATGGCTAGAACTGTTGACCTGCCAATACTAAAGCAGTTGTCATGGTATCTGAAGAAGCTAACCAAGACAGCTGGCTTCCTGATAACAGAAGTTGTCCCTTTCAGTACTGTCATGGTTCACTCAAATATATACTCCGCTACAGAAAGATGAAGAGAGGTTTCTTATTGAAGTCCATGCAGATCTGATGCATTATACAAAAGTTCATGAGTATATGTCTCCAGACAGCAGTAATACCACTGTTCCTGCTTGGAGCCATCAGCAGTGGTGAAGGAAAAACTGCTGTGTTCTTCCAAATGAGGCTTTTCTGGTGTCTCTTCACCAGCCACTTCTTGTACCTTTGCATAATTCTGCAACAGTGGTTGCAGCAGACCTTGGCATAGTGGAATTGTAAAATCATTAATCAATGGGGGAACTGTCAGCCACTGCAGATCCCTGAAGTACTCTGCATAGTGCGATGCTAGTCAACATTAATATTGACAGGCTACTGAAAGCTAGGGGCTTGTAGCTCAACTTAGCAATGTGTATAGATCACTCGTAAGACAAACAAGCTCCAAAAGCAGCAAAAAGCACGTGCCAAGAAAATGACTTGTGAATGCAAATATGCTTTTTAGCCAGTTAGCCCAGATATTTTGCAATCTAGTAAAATGTGTGTAACACATAAAGGATACTTGTGGGTAGTTGAATTTGAATTCCACCTGCTAGGTTTGGCCAACCAGCTATTGTTAGCCATTGATAGACCAGTCTTGTGGTTGCCACCTCTCATGCTCCCTTAAAAAAAAAAAGGATGTCTGGCTGAGCTCTGCAGCTGGGCCTTTTTGTTCCTCAAAGGACTGGGATTAGGAATGGACCCTGGAATAAGGAATCTGGGGCCAGTGGAAAACAGCAGGACTACTAGTGCTTGTTATGGGTTAGGATGTTCAAGGTCTAGAAAAATGATGCTGGCAGAGAGAGTGGCCAACAGACAGATTGCAACAAACACACCCAGCAATACTGCAACTGATGGAGTTAATGCAGTAACCATAGTAGTATGGAGCTCAGTTTTGGCTATAAAATATGTACAAAATCCTTGGTTAAGACTTAATCAGCTCAGTCTATGGGCTGAAGTCACAGCAGCATCTGCAGTGCAGAGAGGTATCACAAACTACCAGGACCTAAGGCTGGATTAGGCTCCCTCAGATACTGAGATACTCAGATACTGAGATATCTCTCCCTGAGATACTCAGGAGTCTCAGCACGTTGCATCACTGTGCTTCTTTGCAGTATACGCAAATGAACACAATAGATGCAAATAAAACTCCTGAGTCCATGTTGACTTTGTTTTCTGGAATGGTGTGTTTGTAAATGCTTGCTAGTTAAACAAAGCCAGTATTGCGCAGGAACATTAGGGGATCACGTACGTATTTCTGGCATCGTGTCAGGCACTAGGAGAGGCCAGAGCTGAGACAGTTGTAGGTGGAGCTGTCTGAGATAGCTGCAAGTACAAGTTTCACAGACTTCTGTCAGAACATTGCCTGCAGGGCACAGATGTGATATGAGGGAGTGAATGCACTCTTCTCTTTGTTGCATGTTTGTAATAATATGACTGGTTTTGTTTCAGAAGCTCAGCTTCTGAAGCAGTGTTGCACTTCCTCCTACAGTGCCTTAACTACACCATAGCATGCAAAGCGCATAGATGTTTAGCCTGAGCCCTACTGTATCGGATGCCCATTCAATAAACACTTTTCCTTCTTCCATGCTAAAGCAAAGGACCAAACCAGGATGCGCAGGCCACAGGAGCATTTTGCAGGAGTTGTAGCAGGTTGTCTGTGACCTAGGTGATCGGCAGCATGTGGAATGGCTTTCATAACTGTAACTGTGAAGTGCAGTTCAGTGCGTCAGTCTGTGCTGCTCGTACCCCGCAGTGTCACCGTAGCTCTCGGCTCTTGCTGTGGCAGCTCTGCTTGGCTGTGAAATAACTGGGCTTTTACATTCTGGAGAGTAGGGACCCACTGATGCTCATTGTCCCGCCACCTTCCTGACCATGCTTTGCTTGCTGCCCTCTGACCTGGAGATTACTTTCACTGCTGTCTTGTCTGTTTAAAGCCTGGTTTTCTTGTGCTGAATTATCTTATGGATGTTTGTTTCACAATGTTAAGAAATTTCCCACCAGCAGACAGCCTTTACTTTGTTTATTTAGACATATTGTTCTTCAATTTTTTCCACTTTAAAAATTCCATTCCGTATTGGAGGCTTTGGTGATAGTAATACAACAGTAAATGCCTATACTAAAAAAACAGAATCAAAACCAAAACAGCTTTAAACAAAACTGATCGGGAGTCTCATTTGTATAGTTCTGCTTTGCATTAAATACACCAGATCAGCATGAGTATTTTATATAAGCTTGAATTTCTTTGCATTGGCAACCAATGAAGGACTAGCTTGGTGTTTATAAATCCTGAGAGAAAATCTAAACAAAAGTTCAAAATACTGTGGTGTCTCCTCTACTTATTTGTCTCGTATGAATACAGGAATGTTACATTTTTATTTTTGAAAACAGATAAGAGATCAAAGGACATTGTAGGAAGACTGGATAAACATTTATGGAGTCCAGTTGAAAAATAGCTAGAGCTATAAAGTCCAAGTGGTTAGGAGGAGGGTCTTTCCTTCACCAAATAATACTTAGACCAGTCTGAGCTGTATCTTATTCTCCTGACTAAGTTCTAATAGAAGGTTTGTGTTTTTAGCATGGTTTTCAGCAGGCCTGAGGCCAGAGAACAGATCTGAATGGGTAATGCACATAATAAGGGGCCAGCAGTTATTTTATTACTTGGAGAGTGATCATGTTCTTACGTGATGTGGGATCATAATTCACTGATACTGAAATTTCTACCATTCTTTAATACTGCAAAGTAATTTGCATCAGAAGAAAGATTGGCTGTTTTACATCCTCTATAAATTTAAAATCTTTACTGCACAGTAAAGCATTATTTATTTGTTATTGGTTATTTATTTTTCATTGTTGGAAATGGTTGTGCCTTTACTGTAAGAATTTCATCCCTTGGTTTAAAAAAGAGGCCTGTAACCTACTTGGGATGGGTTTCCTTCTTTAAAAAAAAAAAAAAGGCAAAGAAATAAAGAAATAAGCTGAAAATTTCGTGACAGTCTGTAAACTACTACTTTGGTGTCAGAATCCAGGTCCAGAGCCATCTGTGTTTGCTGTTGTCCATCACTGGTATATCTACTTCTACTGTGTTGTAATCTCTTGTTCTTATGAACCTCTTCTATAGAATGTGTTGCCCCATATGCTTTCTCTCACAATGCTGAAAGAAAATGTGCCAAAACCATCGTGTGTAGTGACAAGCATGTATTGAAGCTGCTTGTGGGTTAAAAACTCAATCATCTAATAGAAAATTCTCTTATCAGGATTCAAGGAGACAGAAATTTGAAGTCTCATCTCTGCTGAAGGCAGTTTAGATGCATGTACTCTGCCATTATTTCCAAAAGCTCTCAGGAGCTGTGTTGTATTAGGGAAATGCATGATCATAATGCTTTAAATTCATGCCTGTAACTTCTAGGTGGGAAAACAAAAATCCTAGAAAATTGATTCTGATCAGTAAATCAGTTGTACTGACCATCCTACACTGGGGTTCACACTGTCTGCAGTCACTAACTGTTCCAGGGAACACACTGATTCTGACTTTTTTTGTGTGTGAGTGTATTATAATGTGTTTTCAATAATGATAATGACATTATGTCTATGTGGAGTGAAAAGTACAGATCTCTTGGTGCTCCTATGTGTACTGCTGTACAAAAATAAGCTTTGATCATGTTCCTCAGGCAAAAGTAGTAGCATAGATTGGGGATGAGTAAGAGTTCAGCTTGTGTCTAGATTCAAATTTAAAAGGCCCAAGGACATTGGTTTGAAATGGTTGGACTCAATATGGTTTCAGGAATGGGTCTTCTGAGAAATTATTATTTTTCCAAGTAGAAATACTTAGTTCCTCCATATTACAGAATGAGCAATGTCTGCTGGTTTAAAAACTTCTAAACTGATGCATGGGATGAGGAAGACTTTAGAAGATGATTTGCTAAGGAAGGAGGCTGGGTGCACCACTTCACTACCAACCTACAGTTTTCCTTCCTATCATCCTAACAATGATGAATAATAGATGTGTAGTCTTGAAAACCGTAAGTGAAGCAAAACAGGCTTGGAGGTCACTTATGCTGAATTGCTGGATCTGTCTCAAGGTACAGCATATACTACGAAGAAGAACATGAAGAAGCGTGCTGAAGAACAAGCTCCAGTCACACTGCTCCACCAATAAAAAAGATAGTGATCTGAAAAGGAGAGTGTGAAAGAGGAGGGTTCCCCAAGTTCTTTTAACTTAGTGATGCCCACCTCTGTTCTTTCAGGGTAAAGGAGAAAATTAGTATCTAAGGAACAGACTTAAATAATGTCTGGGTAGCACTACCATCAGAAGGTTAACTTCTCGTTATGTTTAATTTCAGAGATTTCACATGAGATATCCAGATTGTGGATTTTTTTATTTCCTTCATTCAGGGAACAAAATTCTGAAGATCAGACTCTGAAAGGAAACAAGACAAATAGTTGGATCACAACCCTGGACTTCAGGAGAGCACACTTTGGCCTTTTCAGGGATCCCATGGGATATGGTACTGGAGAGATTGCTGAGATCTTACTGATTTTTCAAGGATAACCTTCTCTGAGCTTGAGAATGGCCCATTAAAATGGGCAGGATATAAAGCAAAGGTGGCAGGAGTCCTGCACAGATGAACAAAGAGCTGCTGCAAAAGCTCAGGCATGAAAAAGATACATACAAGAAGTGGAAATACTGTCAGGTCACTCAGGAGATGTACAGAGTCACTGTCCAAGTATGAGGGGACGGTCAGGAAAGCCAAAATCTTGCAAGGGACATGAAGAGCTACAAGAAGAGTAGCTACAAGTGTATCAGCAAGGAAGGAAGATGAGGGAAAAGGTGGGCCCACCAGGTGAATAGGGCAGGGGACTCAGTGACAGCAGTATGGAAAAGACTGAGGTGCTTTTTTCACACTTAGTCTTTACTGGTAGGATATGTCCTCAGAAATCCAAGGTCCTTGAGACCAGTGGGGAAGTCTGGAGCAGGGAAGACTTACGCTTGGTAGAGGAGAATCGGGTGAAAATACAGGAAATTCTATTTAAACTTGAGAAAAAACATTTTTACTGTGAGGATTATTAAACACTGGAACAAGCTACTCAGAGGGGTTGTGCAGTCTCTGTCCTTAGTAAAAGTCAAAACCTGACTGGACATGGCACTGAGCAATGTGCTCTGCTTGACTCTGCCCTGAGCCAAGGGGACGGCTAGATTAGATGATCTCCAGCAGTCCCTTCCAATATCAACTATTCTGTGATTGTGTGAAATGAGTGTTGCTGAAGCAGCTGCAGACTGAAGATCTGAAGGTTTGACTCCAACTTCATATCTTCAGGTTGAATATTGCTGAGATCTAAGTCAGCACATAACCTTACTCAAGGCACTAGTTACTTACCAAATTGTTGATGTATATTCTTCATTTGATTTGGGATTTCTTATTACATCAGTGGGCCTGCATGTGGTGTAAGTAAATACAGAACTGGACACGCCTTGCCTTTTGGTAAAAATGGAAATGTCAAAATGCACCACTAGAGAGGGAGAGAACAAGTGGTGAAAGGTGCCTCCCATGCTATCCCCCTTAATTAAAATAAAATACAGTATTATTATGAAAAACTGCAACTGTGTGACTGTATTACCAAACTGTAATGGTATTTAAATGCACATTCCTAAACTCAGCACTGTTCTGTCTCCATAGTTAATATGCCTTGCCTCCTGTTACTCACACGTTAATATCATGTGCTGAAAGCACAGGCTAGGTCTTGCCTAGGTGAGTAGCTATATTGAAAAGACTTGTTATATGAGCACCATCACATATACTGGCTGGGGATACCGTAGGTAAGTTCTGTGTGGCAAGGTATTTAATCTGTACATGACAAATTCTGCTTTCTTCCTGTGACTTTAAATTAAAAAAAAAAAAAAAGAAACAAACGTACTAGAAGATCTGGGTAAAATGAGCTACTTTCACTGTAATCAGTAACCCTGTGGCACTGAACTGGGATTATCATTAGCAAAGATACTTAGATCCATTTTTTTTTACTCTATTTGGAGGTTGAGTCCATAAACTTTTATGAGCTATAGTTTAGATAATGTTAGGAAATAGCTTGTCTGGAACTAAAATTATCTCATTATTTGAAACAGGCAGGGACAGGTTTTGGTCTCTTCTGTATTAGTCTATTTCCTCTAAAACAGATCTTATCTTGCAAGTACTATGGAATTGTGCGTTAAATTTCTGGGTTTATACATGGAAATACAGTAGACTTGGTTTCTTGACGTCTATGGCTGCATGTGAGTATAATAATTAATGATCTAGCTCATATGAAGAGAGATCTATGGAAAAAAGCTGGAAGAATGTTTATATTCTGATGGATTTGGGGTTTTTAAAGAGATTCTCAGCTTTATCTGGGTGAGTATCTTTATGGTAGTTAGTGTGTTTGCTTTGATGTATTCCCATCACAACTGGGATTTAACTGCATTGTGGAGGCTGAGTATAAATTCATTTATGCAGTAAATCAATGGCAGAACATGACTATAATCTGGGTTTTCTGCATTATCCATTTACTTCAACTTCTAGGAAGCTAAATGGTGACTTATTTCTAGCCTTTTTGGATTTATATAGGCCTGTAGCCTAAGTTCATGGAAGTCTCCTCCTTTTCAATAGCCTAAAGAAAACTGTTTACTTTTTAAAAGAGGAGGTACACTATCAGCAAACTGAGATGTTCTACATGTGTGGATGTCACTAATGAAAGGCCAGAGCACTTTCTTCACTGAAGTTTTTTTTTTTTTCACTAATATACTTAGTATCCTGTGGTCAGTTATAGTTAGGGAAGAAGTTGATTTTTGTACAGTGTTGTTATTTTTATAGTACTCAGTAAAAATTTATTCTTGCTGATGGTAGCTGAATCTCAGGAAATTATTGTTCTCATGCAAAATGATGCTCTCAAAGAACTGTACTAACTGTCATAGACCCATGGTTTTGCGCAGTCACCCTGAGTAGGAGTTGACAGTGTGTTCAAACAAGTTCAGTATTGTTTGTACTGACAATCTACCAAGTGAGTACTCCACCCAAAAGCAGAGCCGAGGTCTTGGAAGGAACATTGCTGAACAAAGGCACAGTCAGGAAGGAGCTGGAACTGGTGATGTTCAGAACTATTATTCAGCCCTACTATCTCTATCCCAAAGCCCCCAAAACTTTCAAATTCAGGGCTTTTATTCAGGCTGACTTATCACTGATGATCGTTATTTTCAAACAAAAATTTCTTTTCCTCTTTCCTTCTTCTGTCAAGAACTGTTAAAAGAATTCAGCTCTCTTAGAGCTGCCTCCCTTCTGCTATATTATTCCTTAATTGAGTTCTTGGCATAAGGAAGGGAGAAACTATTTCTAGCTGTTAGAGTAGCTATGTGAACTAGGAAAGCCTCCAACTTCTAGAAATAATTTAAAGACTTCAAGAAGATCCAAATTTCCAAATATATTTTTTTACTCCTTTGCTTGTTCAGCTGTCAGTATTTGATAAATAGGGTGGGACTATTGTCAATATTTAACAGCTCAACACAAATATTATTCTTCATACATTGTAAAAAAAATAGCATATGAAATGCAAATCAAGTGCTTTATGGTTTGGTAGTAACAGAAGCAAGTGATAAAATCTCCCTTGCCTCCATACAAAGGCATAGAGAAGGAAGAAAATGTTACCAGTAGTAACAGTCTTCCCTGCTGGGAAACAAAGCAGTGAGATTCCTCACTCCTCCCACCTGAAGTTGTGTCCCAAGGAGGGGGGCTGTGATAGAAGTTTGAACTCTTTCTGAGTACAAACCAGCAAGGTATGACTAGTAATTCAAACCAGATTACCAGTGAAGTCTTCAGTAACAGAGCTCCTCCTACCTCCAGCTGCACATCACCAGGACTCCTTGAACTGCTCTGCAGTCATACATTGCAATACAAACACAAATTACTTCTGGAACTTTCCCTATATTTGGAGAGATTCCTCCCAAAAAGCCACCATTTGGCATCAGCTTGCTGGATGGAGCAGCCTGCCCTGTCTATAGTCAGGTGCAATGTGACTATGGCATTATCCTCATTTAGAAAATCAAGATGGAGTGTAGTCAATGTGAGATGGGTTTAATGAGTATCAGAAGTAGGCCTGGATGTCACTTCCCAATACTGTGTCCCAAAATGGTTTCCCATGACTTTGAATCTTTAGAAACATATCACTATGTAAATGACTCCATACAATAGCCAGGAGATACTCAGTTTCTCTCCTTCAGTTAAAAAAACCCCAAAAATTGGTGTGAGGTGGCCCAGGCACAGCCATGCTCAGTGAAAACTGAGGTTAACTTGCGAGGAAGTATCAGCACTGCTCAGCTTGGCGTGCCCCAGCAATGTTACTTTTATTGGTAGCTAGATTAAACCACCACCCACACAAACAAAGGGCAGGGAACAGAGCCAGTTTATTCAGGAGACTTTCAAATGTAGCATTGTTTTGGATTTGGCTCTGGTCCAGTGTAAAATGTGTTTCGTGTGTTCCTAGAGCTGCCCTGTTAGAGAGGACCCCGAGGTAGCAGGAAAGCTCAGTTATTAGAAGTGTATCTTGCTGGTTACTTTGTAAATGAGTAAATCCAGGAAAGAAACACAAATAACACTAAAACATTATTACTCCATTTTGTCTAAAACAGACTACTTTACCATTAGTTAAAACTAGTTCTTCCTCAAATCCTTTACTAGAATTGCTGCATTGTTAATGTTTCATGTGTCATCCAGAAAAGTCAGATCTCAAAGCCCGTTGCATCCTTCTCCCACCGGTGTAGTGCTCCATTGAGAACTAAAAGCTGAGCAATCTTGACTTAAGAGACTGAAGGACAATTTCGGTGCACTTTAAGCACATCCGTGTTCCTGTACGCTGGTTCTCTTTCCACTTTGTCTTAATTTCTCATTAGTCACATTAAAGTAATGGTACTGTCTTTGCTCATGAAGTCCTTTGAGATCTAATGATAGTAATATTTCTAAATAGTTAAGACCTTAGGCAAATATCACATCAGTCACAAGTAGTTCATATAGACAAGGTTTCTTCATACTTAATTCTATGAAAAATCAAATTAAAAAGAAAAGAGGTAGAGATGAAAAAATTCGCTCTCAGTGAATACAGGCTACCTGTGTACTTGAAATGGTTCCACTGAATTGCCCTTCAGCTTCTGTGAATCAAGATTGTTCACCCTACTCTAAATCCCAACACCAAATCTAGCATTGCTGACTTCTCCAGACAGGGACTGAAACACAGATGACAGGTTATCCTGAACAGTTAAATTCTGTATTGTATTAATTCTGAGAAGTATGGCATTTCAGTCTAATGTTCTCTAGCTAGTAAATCATGTGTCTTGCAATATTTGTCTGGTTATTTTAGTATGGTTTGATTCTGTTAGAATAAGTCTAATTCTGTTTGAATTGGTAGCAGCTACACCTGAGAATACAAGGTTGCTCAAAGGAAAGAGGCATGATATTAATTTTCATTAGTTTATTTCTATAGGATTTCATAAATTGAGAAAACAATAATAATGACTTTTCAGGACACTTGCAACCTTTGCAACTTTTATATCATGTGCTAAGGTATCAAAGGTTACTGTTCAAGTGTAGCCCATGAGCCGTGGGGTGCTGGGAAAGACACTGCGCATATCCATACATTTCTTGTCAATGAAGAAGGAATTTGCCTTCACAGAAATTTCATGTTCCAGCTTTGATTTGTTGAGGAGCAGCATCTGCAGAGTATCATGGGCTTCTTGCAGGCGTCGCTTTAAGGTCTGCAAGGTGTCATCTATAGTGTAAACTTCAGTGATAAGCCTGAAAAGAGAAGGGGACATGTTGCTCATGTAACCTTAGCAGTCCCTCACCACATTCCTTTTTTGACAGTGAACAGGTCACGTTTTCAGGCAGGATTTGAGCAGCTGTCTTGGACTTAACAAATATGAAAACTATTTGCCAAACCAGATTGCATAGCACCTATAAGAAGTGATGATTTCTTGCTCACATGGACCTTCAACAGCAGATTAAGTACTCTGCTTGGATATACCTTTCTAATTGCTATCATCTTTGCTTGCAGCCTCTCATTTACGTATCCTCTCTAGGGCTAGTATGGCTGTCTTAGGCACTTGTATGGTCCTGTATTGGGATGAATGTTACTGGAGGGTGTTGTAGTTCACGATAGCTTAAACTTGTGCAGTGGGATGTGCTAAATGGTCTAGATTTGGCACAGGAGCATGTTAATTGGAATAAGAATCACTTGCCAGAATAACTACTGAATGTGGAGCTCTGAAATCAAGATTTTCTGTGAGCTGATATTAGCTGCATTTCTTCTAGTAGCTTATCAATGGAGATGTGGCAGATCTTGTAGAGTCACTGAGCTGGTAAGCTCCTTTAATGCTATCAACTTTGTGTTTTGTCGAATGCTCTATTAATTGCTTAGTGTGTTATAGACAATAAGAAAGATTGATTATTTTTTTTCCCAGAATCCACTTTAACTTGTTTTGGGATAGTCCCAGTTTTTTCAGCACAGAAAAACTAGACTTTATTAATTTGTTTTCTGTCTAATCCCTGCAACTACAAAGTTGGCAGCACACACAGAGAACAAGTGCCAACATCAGCACTTCCTTTTAAATAAACAGCAAACTCAGTTAACATTTACATGTTACAAAGAAGTGGTTCATTTGATATTTTCTTTCCCTATTACAGTTGAGCTCTTGGGCTGAATTCCTTCTTGCTTTAAACTACATAAGGGAAATAAACTTAAATTATTTAAAAGAAGAAAAAAAAAAAAATCCTTAGAGAGAATTAGCAAATGGGCTTACTTTCTCAGGTAGGATTTTGTCTCTAAGAAAATACATTGAGATGTGAGTTCAACCAAAAACTGTAACAGAAAAAAGTGTCCAAATTTTAAATACCCTGTCAGAATTTCTAATTGCAGTTATGATGAGCATAACATTCAATTATTTGGATCAGATAAAGCATCCAACATAATGTGGCCTGGATTAGGGAGCTGTGGTGGAGCAAAATTCATATGCATTTGAAGCAAGGGTATGCTAATTATCTGTTAGTATAACTATACCTAGTAAACAGTGTACTTGTGTAAACACTTTTGTTAAAATCTTAGAAATCATATTAGACTGACAGAAAACTCATGTGCATTAAGCCTAAAATACTTCTGAATAGCTGTGCAACAGCTTGTGAAGCTCTTATATAGCCTAGAAGCTAGTAGGAGTTAAATTGATTCAGAACCCCTGTGTAATACTTGTTTTTAAGTATGTCACGTTAAGGTCCTTTAACTCTACTTGAAGAAAATAGTCAAAGAAATTCTGATGTTCCAGTGACTTCAAATGAAACTTCCAAACTTTTTTATAAAAAATGTGACACACTGCTCCGCACACTTTTTGATCTGAAATCAGACAAGTTTTCCATCTTGGATGCATGCAATCCTGCTGACCAGACTGTTATTAATCATAATGCTGCAGACATTTTTATGGAAGAGCTCTTCAGGGAGGAAGTAGGGAGAGAACAAGACTCTGAGTAAGTAAATACTGGAGTTGCATATTAATATTTAAGGCCATCTTGTTTTGTTTTTAATAAAATGCTGATACTAGCTAATTTGCATACCTAACTGATGGTTTAGTGGTAACTGAAGTGACAAATGGCCTGTTCCCATAGTAAATGTAACCACTAAGTGAATGCTACAGTGCAGTTAGAAGTTTTTCTGGTTTCTGAGAGCTGAACGCCTGTATCTAGAACAGATGTGATTTATGTGATATGAAAAGCCATGTGAATAAAACTATCCAAATGGATAAAACAGAATTTAGATTCAAATCAATATTTTTGTGACAGAATGGATGTGGAGAGCAGAGTATGAAGTTGAAAAAAATCTAATGTATGGATATGCTGAAGGAAACATCAAGATCCAGTTAAGGAGGTATGAGGCTGAAAAAAGATATATTGCATTGGATAGTTTATGGTTTAAGGAATTAGAAAAAGTGAAAAGATGCCGGTACAATTGACTATGATTGCCCCTTATTTGTTTGAATAGAAGCTTTTTGAGCTGATTAAGCACTACTTAGGAAAAATAATATAAATACTCAGTTTAAGCCCTATGTACTTCATTAATTTCATTGTAGGTGAAACTGTTGTATACAGTAGGATTTTGCTAGACACAAAAATAAAAAGGGAATTGGTTTTTTACTTTTCATAAAATATATAAATTTTTTTACTGGACTGTGAATTTCACCCCAGCTATGGGAGGAACCCTGGAGTTGTATTTCTTGAACACACACACACACACGAGTATTTTGAGGGCAGTATTTAAAATGAGATGTACTCAATAGGGTTCTTCTGGAACACTGGTGTGTTCCAACTGGATTGGAGCGAGATAAATGGGATTAAATTAAGAGGATCTTTCTTCAGTCATTAGGGAAGGAAGGCTAGTATCTCAGATACTTTGTATAGTCAGAAAGACACAACACACACTATACAATGGATCATAGCACAGGGATCACCAAGCTGATGCCAATGTGTGCTGGGAAGCTCCCGCAGCTGTATAACCAAAATATATGCCAATGAGCTATCCTGTACAAAGATGACACTGGAATCACTATATAGTTGAAAATTAGTTGAAGCAGTAAGAAATGCTACCTCATTCTTATTTGCAACTTTTTAAGGAGCTTGACCATTAGATAAGGTTTTTTGCATCAAAAGACAGAATTTTGTCTGGGATAACAGGTTTCTAAAATTAGCTGTTTCCTGAAATGAAATCTTGTGTTGTATACAGAATGGAATTAAAATAAATTCCTAAGTTGCAACTCGGACATGAGACTGAATCCCAAAAGATATCAGCCACCAACAAGCAGTTGAGCTCTTAACTGTCGTGGGAGAGGGATTCTAAAGGCAACTACTCACACTGAACATTAGAGGTTTTGGCCCATTATTTTCACATAGCTACTTGGATTTATTTCTTTCTTCCAGAATATGTATTGCAATGTAATGAATGCAATTCTAATCTCATCAAACTGATTCACACTGTCATTAAATTTCCTGTTCTTGAGTGGCTGATGAAGGAAGGGCCAGAGTAGTCTGGCCTTTACTTACTGAAATTGAGGTGCATCACGGCAAAGTTCTATATTGGGTCGCTTAGTTCTTCCTGCCAGGCAGGTCTGAGCCACTTTCAGTGGGTACTCCTTTGCCTTTATGGATCTCTCCAGTAACATGATTGTATCTTCTGTTTGGAAGATTTCCTGAAGTATCTGAGCAAAACAGAACACTTTTGTAAGCCTCGTGCATACAAAATCAGAACTCACCCGTGCTTTTAAACACTCCTATTGGAACTGCTTCCATTCTGGCATGTCACTTTGCTTAATTTAGGGGAGGAGATTACTATAAACTCACATCAATTGGATGGATTTGTATAACGTTGGCTTAATCTTGCACTTTTTAAAAAGGACATATGGTAATAAAATCTCATAGGAGATGCAGAAGGAGGGGGCCATACACTCATACATTACATGAAAGCATTTAATGAAGTTGTTCCAGGAAAACAGGTGAACAACTTCCACTAAGAAATGCACCACCTCTTTCCTATTCTAAAATTAATAAATTTGTAGGCAAATTGGAGTATAAATTTATTACAAGCAGAACAACAGCACTGAATTATTGTGATGGGAGAAATTCCAACTATGATTTTGTGATAAAGCCATTTTCAGAGTCAGTGTTTATAGCTCTATAGAGACTTATTTCCATTTTGCTTCATTATCTGATTTTTCTCCTAAAAAAAAAAAAGAAATCTGCTGCTTGATCTATAAACACTTTGCATAGGTAAAATTCCAGTAAGCTGCCATTTTCATTTAAACACTCATTCAATTCTTATATCCTTTTGACTCATAAAAATTCAAATGCAATCAAATAGGTCTCCTCTGAAATTGTTTCATATTCCAAGTATTTTGGGGATATTTGCTACAAGAACATAACACAAGTCATATTTTCATACTGAAACTACATTCTCAAAGTTCGGAAAACTCCACTGGGAGCTGTAGAGGGAAGACCAGCTTGCTTTAAAGGCTTACTTTGTGTAAATAGAGAAGGTATGGAGTGAAACATCACCCAAAAGGAGAAGCCCATAGAATTAGTATAGCATAAGTTTTAGTTGCAATGTATGTTATCATATAACCATGTTATTCCTGAGAAACCTGTAAGTGCTGCTTATATGTCTTAATCTG
>VXBL01004712.1:168001-194081 GCA_013400195.1 Aramus guarauna | reverse complement strand
GGGCGGGGAAGAGAGAAATTGCATGTGAAAAGTTTTGCTCAGTCTTAAAAAAAGGAGGAAGGGAGAAAATATTTATATTCAGGTAACATTTCCTAGCCAATTCATTATTGTATTACCTTCATCTATGTGAATTCATTACAGCCAATGTGGTGAACCTGTTCAAGCTTTCCCTATAGACAGCTTTAAAATGGAAGAGAACAAATTGAACTAATGTAGTTTCTCAGCCAGTCTACTAAAATCAATGCAACTTGAATTTCAACCACCACTAAAAATGGTGTAATGTGATTTAAATTATGTTGCTATTTAGATCTTGCCTACACACTAAGTTGTACCAGCTTTGCTAATGGTGTGTGTGGTTTGAAAGTTCAGTTAGTTCTTGCTGCTAAGAGGTTATTTATAGACAAAACCCAAAGAGTTAAGGATGCCGGGAATCTGCACCCCAGCCCAAATCCTTAAGGGCTTGTTGATGATGTATAGTAGAGCAATGTGAAAGATCTCCTACCTAGCACTGTCCAAACCAGTTCAACCCTTACAGCAATGCAGTTTTTCAGTAATGAATCATCTTGGACCCTGAAGCATCAGGCTCTGAACATGACTGTACCAATCTGAAGCCAGGTCTCCACACTGCACTGAGCCCTTTGGGTCCAAGGTTGGTGCTTTCAGAGCTAGCTTGAGAGCATCTTCACTCAAAAGAAGTTTTAATCGCTTATAGACTGCGGGGGAAAATTCTGGTTTGTTATGAAGGGAACACAGTATGGAATAAAGTGAAGCTAATGGTAGTAAATTTCTCCCTATAATTTTATTCTGCAGTGGTTCCTTCTTAATTAGGTAATCACTGTAGGGTAGCTGTGCTTTACAAGGAATACTTATGCAGGTAATCTAGTGTGCTTTGGTGTAGCTATTTGTTTTGCAGAGGAGCTACTTAGAGTGCATTGTTAGATACATAATTTTACATCTTGTCTACAATTTTACCGGTTACGCATACTTATTTCTATAGACAAAAAACAAGGGAAATAGACTTAATGAAGTTAAATATCTTCATTATGCATCAAGCCCACATACTTCCTTTTCCCTAAAAACACCAAGGATTTGGGTCTTCTACTGCTCAGAAGCAGAATTTGAGTAGTTTGCGCTGTTGTCAGAACTCTGCTATTTATAACCTCTCCAAGTGAATCCAGCACGTTTTCAACTGTACATGACAAAGGTGAGGTCCAGCTCTTGGGTCGGCTCATTAAGCAGATGTACTTCAGGGAGACTTTGACAAGCCTGTCAGTCCTATTCTTTACTCCTGCTGTTCACCTTCATTGCTAATCAAAACCATCAACCTGTGGGGATGTACCAAGGCTGTGAGGCAAAGAATAGGCCGTGCTTTTAGACGTCACCTGCTGCTTAGCAGGGTCCTCCTTTCCTGTGTTTATGTTACAGCTTCTGCCATGGAGCAGTGTTTCCCATGCTGCGCCTTACTGCACGCAAGTGAGCCAAGTTCACTCTGGCGTAGTTCTGTTACCTGCAGGGGGGTATTGTGAGGATGTTGGCCTCTTACATGAATTCTACTAACAACTTGGGGAAAATCATAAACAGACTTATTTCTTTTTAACACAAAGTGTAATTGAAAGTAAAAAAAAAAACAATGACACAAAGTAGCATGCATCTCAGCCGGGTAAGAATTGGGTGAAGTTACGTCTCAATTTCAGAAAGGATTAAGTGGGTTATTTGTTTTCTACTTATGGTGGTACAGAGGACTTGCACTCTCAGTTCACATTCTGGGTAGGACCTCTGTGGTCCAGACTTTGAGCTTTATTGGTAGTAACACTTTCTCCTGGACAGCAGGTGGAAATGGTGATTCCCCTCTGTGGAGCAAATGTACCAGTGAAACAGTGCAATTAGAACAACCCACAGCATTTGGTTAGAAATGAACTGTGACTCTGAAACCAGCTCCCCAAAGCAATGCTGCAGTTTACAGATGTGCTCATGTCATGGTGAGCCTGTAATGTAGTCACTGTGCCAATACTTTCTGTCCTGTGATAATATGAATCAAAACAATTTCATTTATTCTGAGTTGAGTTAGGTTACAAACTCTTTTAAACTTAATTACTGCTAATTCTTCTAATCAGGTTAGAGAAGAGGATGAAATTACTATTCTCTGCAAGAATATTTTTTCTTGCCCTCTTTTTCTATGAAAGCAGTATAGGTATCTTGTGATTATTCTACCCATTTGAAATTGAAAAGCCATTAAAGACAGGCAGCATGTGCACAGAAATGTACTGCAGCAGACTCTGGAAGCATTATACAAGTTTATAAGAGGACCAGGGAAAGAATTTAATAGTCTTCAGTATTTCAGATAACAGTGCCACTCCTCTGCCACAAATACTTATTATATAAAGATTACCAATAGCAAACCATGGCCATTCCAGTGCTATGTGACAATGCTTCTGTAATGGTTGGGTTCTTTCATTCTCCTTGCATGAAAAAATAAATTACATGTCAGATTTCTTTTAAGATGTAGAAGGAACAAGCTGATTCTAGTACAGACAAGGTTGAGCACATTTCCCATGTATAAACTGTGCTCAGTCTCTTGGAAAGGCCATTTTCTTTAAGCACAGCTAGCAGAGAGAACTTTAGAAGAGCAGTTTTTTGAACCCATGCTTTTCTCAAATCCTCTTCTGATGCATTCAGGTGTGGCCACAGTGCAAGTGTAACTGTCAGACCACAAACCCATGTATTTCAAATTCAGTAGTAATATCTCAAGTGCATGGATGTTGGTAATCATCAAAGCTGAGGTTTATTTCTGTTTCTGCACAGCACTTGCTGTGCTGTCAGCACCTGGCTGGAACTCATTGTCTGCCGTACACATAGCAAACATGTAGGTGTTCCCTTAGCGACACAGAAGCAGGAGACTGTATTGTCCTCCCTTTTTAGAGTACTAAGTCATGTATGCACTTTCCCTGTAAGTAATGGCATATAACTGACACAGGACAATAGTAATCTTGTATCTAGAAGTGACTCACAGTTTTTTAGACCTAGTACAGCCCACAAATTCACACAATGTTAATGTCCAATAAAGGCAAGCTTTGAACTCTAAATAAAAAATTATTCTCTTTATTGAGAATCCAGTAGTTCATTGGTCATGAAGAGAGAGATTTTATCTAAAAGTCACTGAAAACTGTTTTTTGTCTAACCCTTATAAAATTTTGTGTCAGCACAGTGTGCAGTAACTAAATTCTTGTGCCACACAACTTCGCTAGGTGGTCCGGTATCCTGCTCAAAGGTAGTAGTCTGCAAGCACATCATGCACAACCAAGGCAATTGATTAGTGCTACTGAGCAAACCTCTCATTTGCTAAAGAAAAACATTGTTTAAACCTGCCTGTGAATTCAAAACTCAAATGTGAAACTATGCATCCATCTTTAAGCCGTGCTTGGCTGCATGTAGGTAGATGTGGTTTAGTTTCACTGTGTGTTCTCAAATTTTTTTCTTTTTTTAAAGCGCTGTCATTTAAGACATACAAAGAAAAATGTCCTCGGGGGACCCACCTCCAACACATTGCAGAAGCATTGTACAAACAGTATTCGATTTACTCATTCTGGCCACACATTGGATAAAATGATTTAGATAATCTGCTACACATAAACCGATTGGTGGGGAAGATCACCAGATAGCGTTGCACCAGCCTACGTCATTTCTGGATGACCTCCAAAGGCAGGAAGCAAGAATAACAAACACTGAGCAGCGTGTTCCGAAGAGGGTGAGGGATTGGCTGAGGCAGCTGCTCATCTGGAAACTTCCCCTACCAGGACATGAGTAAAGTTTTGTGCTGCAGCATTCTTGAGAGCTTGTAGAAAACTGTACTCCCACTCTTCTCTCACTTCACTAAGGCCTTAATTTGTGTAGGCTGGGTACAGTAAGAGAAAGAGCCACTGAAGTCATACATGTTTCATCATGTAATCAGGGTAGTCTTGCGTAAAATGTAAATATTTTTTAAATGCTATGCCCTGATAGTGATCCTTGTTTGTTTGTTATTTCCAAGGTTTGCTCAGTGTTTAGTGTCAGAATTCAAAAAGCAGCAGCCAGGTAATACGGTGGGAGGAACATTCTTGTGCTTCCTCATTTTGTAAATTTCTTCATATTTATATTTTGCCTCAGTTTTTTAAATGTTTTTGTCCATGTTTCCATATTTCATCCAATTTACTTTGTAGAAGTAACATTTGTTGAGGTTATACTTAGTTGAATAGTGTAACTGTTACTGATTTCATAATTAATTTTAGGGTATATGACCACACTATTTCAAAGTAAAAATCATGATATCTGGCAATCTTTGGATTACAAATACAATGCAGATATAAAATCCAAAATTAAGTTGGACCTGAAAATTTTTACTGTGATGTCATATACAAATTCTTGATAGATTACAATGTCCTTTTCTCTAGTTTTTTAAGGTTGGTTTGTTTCTTTTGACACTTAATTGCAGGTCACCGTTTCATGACTTAAAGTGGGGTTTTTTGTTTTTAATCAGATGGTGGTGGGGAATTGTGTAGGAATCTCTTAAAGGAAAGAAGAAAAGCATGTTTTAAAGAAAAAATCACACTCAACAGAATGTGACATTGGTGGGTGATGCCATCAGGTAGCTTAACTGTGCTGAAGCAGAGTTTGAAACACTGAGCATTTGTTGTCTGTACTCATATGGGATGACTGAGTTTCATAGTTAAGAGAAACAGCAGTTTAGTTTGTGTACAGGGAAAATATCTTCAAACTAATGCATTGCGTAATTCATCAGGCGTATCAGGAGTGGCGGGATTGGTCTGGGTTTGGGAATATTGCAAGCTTTTATTTATAAAGCTTCATAACAATGGAAATAGGGCTGGCATAAATAGTCAACAGATCTGAAAGCTAAAGCGTACTGTAAGTTCTACACATGCCAAAAGGTACCTATAAAATCCCCAACACTTTACAACTGTCTTAAGCATGACATTTTCACAGAAAAGAGGAAACTTTCAGAAAGTAGACTCTATACTTTTAAAACAAGGCTTTACATATACATCTGGACGCTTAACTTGTGTCCTTGCGCAGATTGGTCTACTCAGCATAGATTGAAGCAGAGGACCCAGGGACCTTGGGCCTTTCATTTGGTCAGTATGATAATTTACAATCTTACAAAAAATCCTCCTTCCACTGAATTCCAGTATGCATGTTTTACTTTCATCTCTGAAAATAATCTAATTAGTTTCACATTTATATGCAATCAGTTTCTATTTATTTTTTCCATTGGTTCTAAGAATGTAGATGTTTATTTTAAAACAGCTTTATTAAAATTAAAGGGAGAGAAAAACATGAGATTATTTAACTTGGCCTGGATTTTCTAAAATATTTTCAAAATAACAGAGGAAGCCATAACTATACACAAGGAAAGGCTTAACTCTTTTGCATACTTCCTTGCTACACAATTAACTCTCGAAGAACAAGTGTCAGAGTTCTGTTCTATTTCTCCTCTCACTTTACACTGTATCATGTTTTCAGATGCTGCGGGACCAGCAATTTTAGAGTGCATTATCATTTAGGAGAACAAAATTAAGTATTATTTTTTTAATGTATTTTTGCTAAAAAGGGAGAAAGTAACAATAAAACAGGCAGTTTGGGTCTTATGCACGCTCTGTTTTGTCTCAAGTTACCTCATCTGAGAGAAGGGTAAACCTCCCTTCAATAGAGAGGAGATGTCTGCAGAAAGAGATAGTGCCGGGGAGAAATGGCTATGGCTCAGGCAGCTGCTCCCTTGTATGGATTCTTGTCAGGAGTGAGATTCTAGTCATTATTTCAACCCTGTCACGGTAAGCTAGACTTGCCCTGACTTTAGAGTCAATGCAATGAATTTCTTTCATGACACTTTAGAGCCTTAAAATGCTTGTTTTCTAGAAAAGCTACTACATATGTCCATCTCTGTTTCCTGCAAGACAGCCCTTTCTGAAAATAAGAAACAGGTTTAGAAATATGCATGAGCATATATATATATAGTCTTGAACTAAATCCTGTTTCTTCTGTCAAGTCTATATGAATTGCTTGAGTGCAGATGTGTTGCAGGGAGGGAGCAGTAATAGTAGCAACCACCTCAGTTTCTCACATGTAAACATTGTGGCAGAAAGAAGTTATCTTTCATGTCAATGCCAGCAAAGTCTGACATCCATTCAATCCAGCCTGCCTTTACTTAGCAGCTGTGTGTCCCTCAGCATGAGAAGATACTTCTGTTATTTTGCAAATGAAGACCCTTGGGTTCCTGATAACCTGAATACATCGTGATGTGCAATGACTGTCACGTGGTTATGGTAACTCCAGCCTTCCCCGTTTCACGTTCCCCTTAGGCTAACCCATGAAGCGGAGCATTGCTGCATGGCATGCTGAGGAGCTAGGCATCTCCTACATGGCTTCTCCACGTAGTTCAAGCTCTGTTGTAGTCTATGCAGATCTTTATGATTTCATGAGATTAAGCAACAATTTTTGCAGAAAGAAATCTGGTTTTGTTTTCAAGTGAGTGCCTTAGCTTTCATCTGTAATTTCTCTTCATTTGTAGGCAAAAGTCTATCCCTAGCTTAAATAACTATTTTCTTCTTCAAACAGGTTTTTCCAGGCAAGTTTGAGCTGCCTACACCTTCCCAACCACTTCTGAGTCACTCTTCATTAATCATCTGAAAACTTTACTCTCAACCAGGTTCCAACATTAAATGATAAGATTAACTGTATACCCAGCCACCACAAACAGGCATGAAAAAGTGTAAATAACTGAGATTTTAAGGCGTAAAAGGAGGAAGGGAAAAAAGCAATCAACAAAAATATATTTCAAAAGTTATGTGAGGATACATTAGCATGTGAGATGAAAGCCTTTGTGGGGCAAGTGCGATGGGGAAAGTACTCCCTCTGCTATATGCATATTCCTTCCCACAGCTTGCAACGCTGCTGCACCTCTCCTACGTGCTTCTTGCATGGGCACCTCCCGTTGTATTTTAGTATTTCTTTATGTTCCTGTTCAGAGGAACAGGTTGTGTCCTTTTCAGCAGCTGTAGGAGGGCTCCTTTCAGAATTTCTCAGATACAAAGTTTGAAAACTATTTCAGAGGCTGGTAGGCAGCTTCTGGTTTTATTGCCACTGAGGTTTTCCTGGCTTTCATTCTATATTTTATGCTAGTTGTAAAATTAAGTAGGTTCATCCCTTGAATTAGAAGAAAGTTGTGTAAATATAAAATGTACTCAATTAATCTAGCCACCATATAAACATACTCAATAGTTGCTATGACAGGATTTTTTTCCTAACTTTATAAATAAATTAAAAATTAATAAAAATAGTGTATGAAGTGTTGGGACTCTGAGGAGGTAACTTATTTAAGAGATGAAGTAACTTACTAAAACAAAATACTCTAGGCTCTTCAGGTATAGAGTAAAAATATACCAGGAAAAAAGGAAAGTGAGAGTTAATTTCTATCATAAATTGATGTAATATACTGCCTTTTCACACCCCAGGGGTATAAAAAAAACCAAGCAGAGCTGTTTCTAAAAGCAGACATTCTCAGTGAACTGAGTGGTAATACTCAGAATCGTGGCTACTTGTTTATTGGAGCGGGTGGTTATTTTTTCATTATTTTACTAAACACGTACCTGTTTTTCTAGCATCTTTCTGATACCTGTGCTCCCAGTTAGTGGAATAGTAAGGCCTGCAGGAAGGGTGGTGCTGGGCACTCTGCCTCTGGGCATAGAAACACTTCTGAGCACAGTACAGGTGTTGAAGCTGGCAGAGATAATCTGCTATTTAGGTACGGTGTAAATGCTGGACTATGTAAACATATCACTTGCTGTCTGGTCTGACTGATTCCCAGAGCTAATGTACATAAACATCCTGCCCTATTGGTTATTTCTAGGAGATTGAAGCCAAGGTAACTATTTATGTTAATATTAACTTTATGGAAAAGAGATGCAAACATATTAATGAGCAGCTGGCACCACGATTAAAGGTTTTTCTTCTTTTCCTAAAGATTTGTGTACTTTTACACCACATGTAAAATATATTTCTTGGCATAAACTGAGTGTTTCTTGAGGCATGCTGAAGACAACATACCACCCTCTTCTGCATTGAATTGTGTACACTATATTTTCTGTTCACCAGCCTAAAAATCTGGTCCTAGAGTGGCTCTGAGCCTGACCAGAGTCATATGTTGTGATTAGACTCTTGGAGAATATTTGCATCCCCAAATGACCGCATGTTCTGTGAGCGCAGTGATGATGAAACACAGTGGAGCTGTAATACCTTCTTTGGTTTGTGATCTAACCCTTGCCAAATACCTAGCTAGGGCTTCTGGCTCCAGCACCTCGTGTTTCCAGGGTTCTGCTATCCAAATTCTGGATGAGCTTTACATCGTTATGACCAAGATTAATCCCAGAACACAGTAAGATAAATTAATAGTAGACTTGCACAGTTGGGACAGGAATGGAACATTTTCAGTCTTAGGGTCAGAAGGAACACTTAGTTACGCACTAAGTCTGCAGTGCCTGCAAGTCACTCATCTATCCTATAGAATTTCCTCTTTGTAAGCCAGTGCCTGAAAAGAAAGCAGAGCTTTCAGGGAGAACAGTGATCTTGATTTTTGAGTTCCTGCTGCTAATGAACCCATCTATCTGTGGTAGGCTGTTGCAGTGATGAATTCCTTTGCTCTGAAAAATAAGTGCTTATGTCTTCTATCTAGATTTGTCTGGCCGGTGATTCTTTTGTTTTTGTCTGCTCAAGCAAAAAACCTTCTATTATGATTCTTTTTTCTTCTGTATAGATACTTGTTGCTTTAGGAAGTTCTCTGCCCCTCCCCTAGCTGTTGTTTGGATAAGCTAAACAAAACTAATAAAATCATCCTTTTCAGCCTGCTAAAGAGAAAGTTGAGGACACTGACAACCAATGCTCTTTGGAGACTTCCCTTGTTCTGAGTTGGCTACTTTAGCTGAATTTGGAGCCTATTCAGTATTGAGATTCAGACCAAACTCCAAGTAGAATAGAGGGTAAAACCACATCTGATCTGCCCCAAGACATCTGTAAGTTGCTAAACCATCCCTCTAAATGCAAATTGTTGTAGGTTTATAGTAAAAAATGTGATGGGACAAGTGATGTATATTATAAAATGATACAGTCTATGCATGTTTTCATCATGTGTGTTGTCTGATGACTAAAAATTAAAGACACTTAGTCTTGTTTGGACTGACTTAGAAAAAGAGGCAAAGGCTGTGTGTCAAACAGCTTGAATGGTGGAGATTTTGCTCCTTAAATAATTTTCTCAAATCTGTTTTTCAGATGCCTTCCAGGAAGCATTCTTAGGTGCATCTCTTGGCTTACCTGGATTGGAAAGTGTGTATAGTTAAGGGAAACTAGCCGAAGTCTTTTTCTGAATGCTGTATTTTGTTCCTGTGCCTCTAAATATGATGTGTGAACACTCTGTAGTGTGAACCTAGGTTAAATTCTATGACAGAACTTCAATCAGTTACAAGAGGAAAATTCTTGGAGTCCATTATTCAACTGTATTTCAGTAACTCAAGGTAAACAGTAGAAACTGAGGTACAAGTCCACTAGCAGTACTAGAAGCAGACAAAATGCTTATAAAAGCAGATGGACTGCTGTGCAGTTATTACTCTGAGACTTGTACAATTTGTAACCTGAAGTGGAGACATTATGTCATTGATGGAGAAGGTCTTGGCAAGACTCCTGGCATAATGTTTGATAGAAGTAAAAACAGGATACCTTCATCACATAAATACACTCTGTGTATCTTTTGGTATATGGAATAAACTTGTCTAGACATCAAGGAAGACAATATCCTAGAATAAAACTAAACAGAAAAATAATGGATCACTTTTTGCTTTGCATTTTGTTTCTACAAGAAATACAAATTTGATGGTATTTAGGAGGAGAAGGAAGTGCTGGAAGGACTGCTGTAGATGGCTCATGCAGAGCCTTTGATACCATAACTGCTATCAACTAGTGTAGAACTAGAATATCAACCCAGCAACCTTCTCCTTGAACAGCAGTCCTGTGAAGGGCAGCTGCAGACAACAGCACCCAGGAAAGAAGGTATAGGATGCAATATGTACAAATGTCTCCTAAGGGCAAAATCCTGTCTCTTTAGAAGTAACTGGTATAGCAAACTGCACATGAAAGAGTTTAGCTTGCCTGGGTAAATCTCATTCATTCCTGTATTTTTATTCCTGTTTGTTTTCCAAGTGGTAAATGAATAGCACTCTACTCACATAATCTCACATGTGATATAATACTGTCATTAAGAAAGGGAGAGAAAGGCCCTTTACTATCTGAGTACAGCAATGCAAGAAAGTTCCAGCAGATGATCACTAGAGGACTGCCCATGTTCCCTTTGGTAGTGGATTTCCCTAAACAAGTTTGAAGCAATAACATTCTTGCATAGGAAGTCAGGACCGTAAATGTGTGGCTATAAAGCTGTTATACATACAGGCAATACAAACTAAATTGGAAAAAAAAATCAGGCCAGGAGAAACACTTTAGTGTCTGTATGACAAATGCTAACCATAGCACACAGCACAATCGCCACCACAATATCAATGACAGACTCTAGTATAGCACACTTATCCCAGAGTTTAAGTCTAATTAGATAAGTTTTTAGAAAAAGCTGAGTTCCAAAGGAGAATTAATTTTTTCCAGGGCCAACAGATGAAATCTCCAGTGTAAGACAAACTGTTCCACCTGGTGCTCTATGTTTCTAAAGAGCATGCAGTGCACTACAACCTGAAGCATTAGGCATTTGGTTTGTAATTTTAACCATGTGATTTTTTTATACGCTAGTGATATAAACAGAAGAAAATGTGCCATTTCAACATAGGATCATTTTTAGATCATTATCATATTCACACTATTTATTCTTATGTATTTTTTTTATTCTTTCCTTTTTCAGGGTATTTATTTTAGAAACAAATAGTGGCAGGAGGTTCCCTGTAGGTTTTTTGTTCTGTGGTTGGGTTTTTTTGGGGGGGTCTGGAAGAGATTTTGCTGTTTCACAAATCAGAAAAGTATTTTTCATTCTGAAATGGGCTCCAGATCTCATTAATTTAAATAGCTTTTCCTGTTCCAAGATAGCAAATCTCTTCTATCCTAATTTTTCTCTCATTTTATGGAGCTAGCCTGCTTAGCTAGGAAAATAATTTGGCAGAGAGAGGGATGTCTCTGAGAGTGGCATTCATTGCTTGAGAAGCCAGTGTGAAACCAGCCTTTGAAAGATTGACTGATTTCTTTTTTTTTAAACGTAAAACCCGAAATTGTGGCACCCATTGTCTAATTGCTATTATATGTGAAGGGAATAGGGACTGTAGTAGCTGCATTTGACTATAATCACATCCTAGTGAGGAAGAGGTGTGGTAGAATTTGAGACATCCTTTAGCTGTCTTATTAAAGCATATCCTAGCAATATTTTTTCTCCAATTATTACAGACTATACTGCAAGCTTGGAGAAAAAAGAAGGGCTACTCTGTTATGCCTACCTGTAGATAACTGTTAAATGAGCTCTCCCTTCTGCCCTTATTTGCCTTCTCCTTCCTCTTGTCCTTTTGAGGTATGGTCATAGCAAGAGAAATAACAGGACTTCTACTATTAAACCTCTCCCGTATCTTAACCAGCAATGTTTTTGCTCAATAAATCCACTGTATTTTCCTTTCCTTTGATAACACTGACTAGCCAGAATTACCCCCCAACAGCATATGCTGTTTTCTACTCCTCTAGCATTTTGTTATTCTGATGTAACTACATTACTATGGAGTTAGCAATGAGTAAAGTATCTCTGCTATGTATGTGCTAACTAGTAACTCAGCAGTAACGGCAACATCAGTTCATAGAGTACAATCGTATTTGATATTTTTTATCTGTGTACCATACAAACTAATTATTCTTTATACAAATATGATTGCTCAATTTTCTGCAGATGGTTTGTTATTGCTATTTAAAGGTGTAACAGTATAGGGACATAAATATGTTTTTTCTATTATATACCAGTTGTCAGCAGTTATGTCGTACTATCAGCTGGGCTCCATGACAAAATCCCTGCTCGTACGTTGATATCTCACAATGCACTTTATGATTCTGTATGTGCACCCTGTGCTACCTTACGCTATAAGTTCTCTTATAAAAGGGGCACTTTAAAAGCATTACAAAAGGTCAATGGAATACGTGAAGCAAACATTCACAGATTTAAATCCATGAGAAACTTGGCTGGATGGCCTGTTCAGGGATAAAGTGCTGCAGTTAGCTCGATCATATACAATCTAAAACACGCAAAATACATTCAACGTTTTTCATGCTTTATAAGTGGGGGGGAGGGAACAAACTAATTTGCGTGCTGTGACAACACATATCTAGCTGGTTAGTTTGCACTTTCCTAGGAGTCCCTAAAAATAAACTGAAAACATCTTAAACTACTTATGGCAAATAGAATGGCAGGAAAACTGTATTGTTTCCAAATGCGCGTGGAAACAAATGAGTGAAGATGAGGGTCCTCTATAAGAGAAGGAGTCTTAGTGGAAGAACTTACTGAACTCTGAAGTCCTGTGAATGTAGCAGACTAAGTCTTGCTAGCTTAATAGGATTTTATCTGTCAGTACGAAGGCAGCCCCTCTTGTTAACTTCAGAATATGTGTTTCAAAATTCAGCTAATACACTTCAAACACATCACTTATTTCAGTGAAAACCCACTGAAAAGGCAATACGGAGGGAGATTAATACAGGTCTGTCTCCTCCTGTGCCACTTCTGCTTTGTACAATACGAAGATAAAGGCAGAACAAATGTTTGGTAAGTTCACTGTCTGACCCAATCTGAAATATCAGGCTGTTTCTGACCACAACCAGGCCAAAATTCAGATTAAATACGTGGAAGTATATTTATCAAAAGGGAGAGGAAAACTTGGAACTTAAGTGTCAAAGGTAGACATATGGCATTCTGTATGTAAATACTTTTAGATTTTAGTTAATTTAGGGCTCTTCCCTTGCTGCTGCAAACTGAAAGTGTAAGAACTTAGTCTGCTCCTTCCTCTGAAATAGGTAAAAGTGCTGCTGTTGGTAGGCCTCTTTATTTGCACACTTTCCAAAGTTAGTTCACTATTAAAAATAAGAGTAATTCATGCCCTATTTATTTATCAGAAAATGGCCAGGGAATATCATCAATAAATGCAAAATGGAAAAAAATACTGTCTAAGATATCTTTCCCCACTTTAAACATGTAAGTTGCCAATGAACGTAACTGGTGTGTGATTACAGACAGATGTTGCACAATTCCTTGTAAAACCTTCTCATCTTCTCAGACTGCCTGTCCTTGAGCTCTTCTCAGGCCCTGTGTGACTCAAATGCACCATTTGAGGACAGGTAACACAGGTGTATCTTTTGAGGAGGTGCTTATTCAGGAAGGATGCAAACACTGGAGAAGATTTTTACGCCTTTCAGGTTACAACTAAGATAATATGCAGCTGCCAACCCTTAGTGAATCTTACCTTGGCCAGTTGTGCTTGGAGTTTGTTCTTTGCATCAGCTACTTCAGCAATGCGGTTATTAAAGGCCAAGTTGGTACTGATGAAATGATTCCACATCTCCTCAGATGTGCGCTCCAGTCCAACCTCTGTATCCTCTCGGAGCTTGACAGAGTTGGCCCTTGCATGCTGAGAGCACCTGATATTGTCTTCACTGAATTTAGCCCATGTTTCAGGAACTGAAACACTAGTAAGAAATTTAAAAGGAAAAGATAAAAGCTTAGGTGAGCTATTTTCTGTTCCGTGATAATTACACTGAGATTAAGTGTTCATCCACTGAACTGTGCAAACTGCAATCACATCAGCTGATTCTGTTTGTTTCAGTTTCACACCCACTTCTTTTTCCTTTTTTCCTCTATGAACCAAAAATTTGGCAACACCAAGTGAAGATTTTGGAGAGCTGTTGCTTCAACAGAATTTCTATGGTTTGCTTGGATATTGTAGCTGCTAACTAAAGGTCTTAGTGGTGCTGGCATCAACTCCAAAGCTAGTAGGCTTATGTTTTGCTGTATGAAGGATGACCTTTTCTTGAATACTTTTTGTTTATTGATGCTTAAAAATAGATTTTCGGGATCAGGTAATGAATGTTGGCAACACACCACCTTCTGTCAAGGTTCAGAGGGCTTATGGCCTTACTGGATTATTTAGCATGGTCTCCTGTACATTGCACACAATCAAATTAGATTCAAATAACATCTACTTGTGTGAACCCAAACCTTTATCCTGGGGAAAGAGAGTTATGTGCCACCAACCACCAGAGAACAGGAAAGCCCAACCTAGTTTAGGGAAAATAAAGAAGAAACCAAAGGAGAGAGGATTGTTACACAGCTCTTCAGGCAGCGCTAGTCTGTTATCAGAGCAGCCCTACCTCATGAGATATGCATGACCTATATAATAAAGTATCTGGCTCTGACATCCTAGTAGCCTTCATCCTCAGAATGATAGCAGGAAAATGGATAAGGCGCTGACCTAGGAGTAGGGAGAACCGGAATTTTCTTGCAGCCTCAACACTGTCCTTCTGTGTTATTTGGATAAATATCTCCATCCTCTTACTTCTTTGTGTATCAAAGTGAACACCTCTGCTTTAACTTACACAGCTGTTACAGTTAAATTTAGTAATATCTGAGGCAAGCAGAAATGACTCTGCTATGGAAAAGTCTAGGAATATACAGTGAAAGACTGAATATAGGGCTCCTGCACTGAAAAATGCCACCCATGAATATTCCTGCTGCAGTATTCTGTATGCAAACAAATTTTGGGATGCTTGGTTTTGTCTCTTAAGTTTCACAGATGGACTTATAATTAACATAATTATGAGCATAAATCCCAGGCTCAAGTCTTTCCAAACTGGGAATCTGCAGGGCTCTGAACTTGCAGCCTGAGCCCCTGGCTTGAAAACTTTAACTCTCTTTGGAGTTAAATTCACTGTTGCCTTTAATTCATTGCTTTACCTACTAGGTCACTTCTACCTTCACCCAGAAATATTTAGTGTGCTTTATGAAAAGGTACAGATTTTGTACTTGCCCAACTGAAACACTGAGACAGACTTCTGCCTGCATTTAGACTTCTTTCTCCACACAAAACTTCTAAGAATTATACCTGTATGTTAAACTCAGCAGGGACAGGTCACTATTTATTGAGTTTCATACTTGCTTTAGATTTTAATTGAAAAGTGAGAATAAATATTAAGGTATACTAAAAGAAAAAGTTAATTTTGTCAGTGCTTGTTTTCTCAGGGGCCCATTTTTCAGTTTTTCACACAGTATTCCTCTCTCTCCAGACTGAAGTACTGATCTTGGAATTCCTTAGTGCCACACATGCAGGCAGTTTCAGGTAACCAACGTGATACCATAGTAAAACGCATAAATCGGTGTACTAAACCTGAGCTGACGTTCCTTACAGCTACTGATCTAGACAATCTCAGTGTACTTTCTGCAGGGTATTTGGGGTTGGGCTTCTTTCCCCTCTATGGTCTGATGGATTATATTTGTTTTCTCGTCAGTAAATTATATTTCCGAGTAGGTTTCCATCTTGACTATCAGAAATACTTAGTACTTAATCTGTTCTTTAACATTGCTTTTTCAGACTGTAATTTATCTGGCTGGCTCTGTTGAGGCAGAAAACACCTGCTCTGCTCCTGAGTGCTGCAGGTATGTCTTAGTCTGCCACATGGTTTCAGGAAAATGTTAATGAAAAATGGCATTTCTTTGGATAATGGTTGGTGAGAAAGGAAAAGGGCTGTAAAACTTATCCATGTGAATCTGCTTTTTTACTAGAGCTGACAAGAACAATTTTATTCATTGCTAATCCTAAAAGTAGGTAGTGTTATTAGAGTCAGCAGAATGCCTGCCAAGTTTCCTTTGGATATGCCCTCATTTCAGTAGTGAATGAGGTGATCTTTTAATGAAAAGCAGAACATAAGTAAGTAAGTAATACTGATTTTTTTATCTCCTTCTAATAAGACAGAGTTGTTATCATTTGAGATTGCCAAATACATTCAGCATTCAAATCCTGCTATTTTAAAGAGCAATAAGGGAACTTACAAGTCATTAGCCCAAAGGCAGTATCCTCTATTGCTTTTGGATTGAATGCAGGTCTTGATGAGGCCACTACTAACAAACAGTTTTAAAACTGTACACAACTGGGAGACGTTAGGTCAGTAATTTTAGTGCAGTCTGTAATGCTAAAGCTGTGCCAAATCTTTTTGATCATCCTGGTCAATACATATCTCTGTATGGCTCAATGGACTAATAACCCAAGCTATTTTTACTGAAAATATGTATAGTCCTTGGTGTACACTTGCCTGCTGTTTACCACATTGCACTTAACTGCACACCTTAGCTGAATTTTTGTTTGATTGGATGTGGTCTTGAAACCTGAAGGCCGCAGAACAGAGTAAACCAAAACCGGAGGGAGACATCTGCACAAAGGAGTTTGAGGGCAAGGAGTCAGCTGCAACACAGCTGTAAAGGATTGTCCTCGCTGAAACACCCAGCTCACGGCACACTCCGTGTGTAGGTGCTGAAGACTGCCAGCTTCTGCCTGGCCTCCAGCAATGGCAGCTGTCAGGAGGCAGGCAGGAATTGAGGATGATGGAAGGGTCCACACCAAGGAAAAACAGAGCCATAAGAGAGAGAAGCGGCTTTTTTCTGTGTCACCTCTCCAAGATAAGGCTGGGACTTGTGCTGTAACCAGGCTCCTCCTTACAGCAGGGAGCACAGAAAGAGAAGGCTACAACAGCCGCTCATACTCACGTCCCATCTGCTTTTTCCACTCCATGATAAAAGTTGATGCTGTCCGATGTGTTCCTCAGGTTAAAGCACTTCTCATCAATAAAATGGGCTGAGTTTTTGTCAGAAAGATCCTGCTCCAGGGCATGCTGTGCATCTCTGTTGATGCTGTGAAGGGGAAAGATTTACCTCAGTCTGAACCACCTTTAATGCTGTTGTGGTAAATATTTAATTGCTTTCATTAGCTTCCTGCAATGCTCCGGTTTACACTTGGCATTTACAGTGGCTTGAAAACGCTTGGTGCTGTAATTTAGCTAGAGGGAGCTGTTGTACCAGTCATCCCTTCTAGCGAGTACTCCCCAGAGCATTGTATTTAACTCACTGCACTTAATAATGTTTGTCATTTTGGTGACAGCCAACCACAAGGGTGAAAAGCAACAGTTAGTTGTTGTGCAGCATGAAGGAAAGCCTCAGAGCAAAAGGAAGGATCTTTTTAGTGATAACCTTCATGCCAGCAAAGCTGTAAGTAAGAAAAGGGCAAACCAAAGTTGTGGTTTCCCATCTCTCCTGATTTGGGGGACAAATTCACTTAGCATAATTCAAATTGTACATCACTGGAAAATCTGCTTAAATATTTTGGCTCATCTTGATCATGAGGAGGGAAATACATTGCTCCATCTCTGCTTTCTTACCCCCAAGGAATTTTTGGAATAACTTAATCTCCTTCGGCTCTTCGGAAAGGGAGGAAGGCCTGGCAGACCTTGGGCTAGAATGGGGGTAATATGGATGAAGAAAGTTTGCTTTCCATGAAGACAGCAGACATATTGACATTTTTTGCAAATATTGCTGTTTCTGTGATGTACTTGTCAAACGGTATTGCTATCGGTCTGCCTGAAGAGGCGGCAGAACTGAACCAAAGGTAACAAGAAATGCCATCCTAAAGACCTAGACAGAGTTCATGCCGCCAAATGTAAGCTAAGCTTTCATCTGATCGTATAGCAAATACATTCCAGTAGTGGGATGAACTGCAGAGATGCATCTAACCTGCCTCATGCGAGTCCTGAGTGCCATTAATAAGAGCAATCGTTTATAAAATGTACTTATGTCTTTTTCTCCTATAATTTAATAATCAAGAACTGTACAATTTTATCTTCCTTGTGCATACTTGAACTGTTTCTTTGGAGAGTCATGTCATATAAACATGACTTAAAATTTGTGTCGGTTCTCTGTAGTTAACAGAACATTGTATTCAGAATAGTTTTACCAATTAAATGATAAGACTTAAATATAATTTGTATTTACTAGGATATTTGTGTACTCTCAAAGAAATAAAATACTTTCCAAAGTCTCCTATAACAAAAACATATATAAAAACACAAAAAAATAATTTAAGTCGATTCCATAACTCATCTCATACCTTATAATGCGCTTAGATTTCTGTTTCTTTTGTCAATAATAAATTTCCTTTGAATTTAGTTTTATAATTAAAAAAACCCCACCAAACCACAATCCCCTTTGTCCAGTGTGCCACATGGCAACATTGGTACAACTAAGCTATAATTTTGGTGCCCCTAATTTTAATGAAGGATTTCAGATTAAATGTGACTTTAAAAATTGAGTTGCACTCATCTTTAAATAGTAAGTATTTCTCTTCTGAGGTTTAACATACAGCTTCTGTCATTGGTAAGCATTAGAAGTGGAGGGCACTGAGCATCTAACAGGCTAAGCCTCTGCTTTTGCCTTTGCTATGTTCAGTCTGTCGTTAGATACTAGCTAACACTAAATCCAGCTTTCCTCTCTTTAAAACAGGAATTAAATGTAAAGTCTTACCTCAACTGTTGACTGATTTTATGTGCAAGTTTTGTCAATATTTCTTGACAGTCCTTGAATACATCAACCTCCTACAGTGGAAAATATACAAAGTCAGTGCTTTCATCAAACTTCATTTGTTTTAGCGAATTTACCTTTTTTAATTCTGCATTCTAGATGTTGCAACCATCTCACATACCTCAAATGCAATGTAGGTCAAGAATGGATGTATTTTGGCCCCTCTTCCTCAGTGCTACAAAGTTGTATCTTTTGACTTGACTTTGCATGGCTTTTTATATTATAGCAAACTTTTTTTCTAATAAACATAAAGCCCAATTTTGCTTGGCTTAAGTATAATGAATATACTTGAAACACGAACCTTAATCCATTAAACTGCCCCCTCTAACTACTTCTACATTTTTCTAAAACAATACAAATATTTTGCTAATAGTGGAGTAAGTTGAAAATATATCTGATTTCAGAAACAGGCTCCCTACGGAAGTATATTGTAATGTTCTTCAAAACTATAAATATTAGTCAAAGAAATTCAAAGCCAAGTTCCACTCAGCTTAAAATAAATAAAAAATACTCAAGTCAACCACACTGAAAACTATGTAAACATGGTAATTACAGTCCCTGAAACACCATTATGGTGTTCCAGCCTCTTTCCTTTTTAAAACTCTGCTTTAGCCCAACATACCCCCTTACCTAAGTTTGTACAGTTTTGTGAGTTTTGAAACAGAGAATAAAGTGGTTTATTATTTGGAAGTCATCAACACACCTCAAATTTAAAAATACAGGCTCTGTCTCTGTACTTGTACAGTATGTGGAGGAGTGACAGGAACTTTAGAACTGACTTTCCTGTTACTTCGAAAGGACCCTTTGTTGTCCTTTATTGGCACCATCTATCTAGCTTGCTCCGTAGTCAGAGCAGCGCTTGGGGAGATCAGGCAAATAGCCTTTATGTTTCATTTTGATAAAATAGTCTTTTCATCTGTTCATGTGGAACATTTAGCAGTATTTCATCCCACCCTGAATTCTCATGCTAAATTAAGTGCTGAAATACTTAAGCTAATATAGATTAGCTCTTGATTCTTCTTTAAAACTCCAAGTTGCAGGCTATAGGCTCTGAACAAGGATCTCTGCTATCCAACTGGTCTGCACATCCTTCTGTAATCTATTAATCCAGTAAAGTGCTTGAAGCGATGCCATTGTCCCATAGTGTTCTTGCCTTGTATTTTTGTTCTCATATGCATCCACTATAACTTCTTTCAAATGTGTTAGCAAAATGCTATTTGATTATTTTTATTTAAAAGATTCAGCAATAACTACTATCCATCTCATTTTCTTTGCTCAGTAACGCTATATATATTAAAAATGAGGCAGTAAACCAGCATTTTATATAGTAAGCCCATAGAACTTCTGAGATTTTATAGACCGTGGCCCAGAAATCAATCTGGAGAAATGTTTCTTATCTTGTTTTATAGGATCAGGGAAGATAGAACTGGATAAGACCTTACAAGGATGCTAGAATATTACTTTTTCTCCAGGAAGGATGATTAACCATCCCCAGTCTATATAGTTTTCTTCACCCCTTCAGTCTTCCAAATGAATCAAGGGAAGAAATTATTGCAATGTTTTTACCCTGATAAATATTTAGTTGGATTTTAGTTATTTCCACAGTTTGAAAAAATAAACTAGTAAATCTGATCTTACCTTTATGAGGTTCTTTTCCACATCGTCATGAACTAAGTCTATACCCTGCCGCTTCTCGCGGTGGTACAGGCATTCCAGGGCTATCTGCAAGCAAACCAAGGAACATTTGCAACAGGCTCAGTGCTGCGTTGTGGGCCGGAACCTTGACCCTCGCCGAAGGCACCACTGAGCTGGCATGTCAGGTAATGACCATCTACTGAGGGTGGAACAGAAGAGGAGGTGGCTTTACTGTGCTCAACTGATCCGTCTTTGTGGCTCATTCCTGCTTACCTGTTAATACATACTTCTAAGGATTAGCTGCCACCATAGCTGCCATTGGATTAGCTGCTTATTAATGTGCAGCTCCACATGCCCAAACTTTGTTGTAAATTGTGTGGATTAAAACACCCATGTTGTCCTACGCTCATCTATAGTAAAATCCTTTCATCTCATCTTCCTTCATCCTCCCTTACTCAATGCCAAAGTATGGAAGTTTCACGCCTACCCAAGAGAATGACTGCATAACTACAGTCATTGAATAGGGAATTTAGTTAACCTGCCCCAGCAGGTTAACTTTACTCTTAATGTCTCATCTGCTTGTTTAGCACCATACTAATAAATGAAACAGCATTAGCTGGCCCAAAGCTGTTCAGCAGAAGATGTTCTCTGAATAGAAAGCATCCTCAGCCTGCCACTCTGAATCAGTACAGATACAGACAAGTAAAAAAGTCTTTATTGAATACTGAATTTTGGTTTTCCATTTGTACTTGCCTAGAAACATTTCTGATAGACATGGCTTCCATCAGCAATACTCCGGATGTTTATGAGAGATCTTTGACTCTAGTTTTGGCATGTTTTTGAGTTTTTGCTAGCATTATTCATTGACTTTTATATTACTGTGGCTTTTTCTGTTGCACTTAATTTGCCTCTAAGATTCTGGAGAACTTCAAAATGTAACACCAATGATATGCCATCCTAAGTGAAAATATTATTTTCACCAAGCAATATAAATAAAATTCAGAGCTAGATAAGAATATCAGGATATTGCAGCTTAGAAAGGCCATCTTTTGCTCTCCTGTAATGTACTGAGCTCACTGGCCAGTGCCAGAGGCAGATAGCCTCCGGGATGTCTGGAAGCAGGATGGAAAAGAGGGCGTAGAAGTAAATTGATAGGTTCCTTTGTTGACTTTTATATATGAAGTGGCCAGCTTTCCTTCTTACTGAGGGTAATGTTTCACCAAGATCTGTCTTGATAACAGTAAAAGTCATGCCAGTACTCAACAGAGATAAAGCCATTTTCTTTACCCATTCCGCAGTACAGTCATGAAGTAACTAGCTATGTCAAACCTACCTTCAGTGGTCCTTGCAGTTCACCTGCAGCACATTCAAGCCGCTTCTTTGCTGTTTCCAAGGCTTGGGTCTCTTTCAGCAGACACTCTAGCTCATAGATGAGCTCAGACCTCCAGAAATCAATGTTAGAGATCCTCTCTCCCAGGTTTCTTCTGCTCTCTTCTTGCATCTGGTAAGTCAGTTGATCTTTATCGTGCATCAGTCTCATTGAATCGGTGTTCAGTCTACCAGCACAGTACCTGGAGTCTTCAGAGCCTTTTAACTGAACCATGTTCGCGTGGTGCCAGTCACGAGTGCTGTAGCGGGCATGCAGGCTAGAGCGTAGTGCAGGCAGAACAGTGGGCGGCCGCCCAGTGGGATTAAATTGTTTGTCAGAGCTGGGAGGGACCAAAACCACTTTGTGAAGCAGACTGGGCCTCCAGGAGCTGAGGCTGCGGTAGCCTGGTAGGTAGTAGGACTGATAGGTGTGCTTGGCGGTGCTGGTGGGAGCCAGGTCCGGGAACAGGCAGCTCTTCTTTGTGCCACAGTAACTGGCTAGCTGCGTGGTCCCCAGAAACTCCATCCTGCACTGGGGGGTCAGGCAGCCGCCGAGGGCCGTCCAGCATCCACAGCCGCTCTGAGCAGCCCCAGGGCCTCTGCCACCCCCCTCGGGGCTGCGCAGTGCCTTGTGACACAATGCAGGTGTCACAGAGTTCCAAGAGCTGTTCCATCTTGCTGAAACGTGCCTGGGTCCCGGGGCTCCCGGGGGGCTCTGTTCGTGCCTCCTGTCCTGGGGCACGTTGGGTTTCCCACAAAAAAGCAGTGCCGTCCCCTGCAGGGCAGCGCTGCGCGTGTTGGGATCCGGAGGTCTAGGCACGATGTGGGACCCCTTGGTTACAGCGTGGGGGGATTTGCCAAAGGCTCGCTCTGGGTGGGTGTGTAGGTTTGCCTTCAGCGGGCTTACCCTGAGCAAGACAAAATAAAGTTTTACTTCAGAGGGGCTCACGTGTATCAGTCAGTGGCTGCAGGGAAAGGCAGCAGTGGAAACAAGCCTTCGGACCCGAAACACAGACTCTGGCACTCAGATGATTGTCTGGTGATCTCTGCAGATGGACAAAAATAGTATAACTGTCTTGGGCTTTTCTATTCCCCTCAACTGTATTTATCTTCCATAAAAAGTATAAAAGATGGGAGAGACTTTCCTCTGATGATCATTTTTCTCCAGTTTAAAATGTTGAGTAACTTCTCAGAGAACTTTTCTAATTTTTCCTTTCAGCCTTCTGGCCTTTCTGGCAAAAACCTGTTTCTGAAATCCAGTGCTCTAAAATTGCATTGTGATGCATCTTCTGTGCCAAGAATTTTGAATATAAATAATTATTTGTAATTAGGCACTGTATTTCACTATCCTAAGAGTGCAGGAAATCAGCGCAGATTTCTTCTAGTTTGAATGCAAGATGACTACCAATGTTTCTTCTTCTCTGGATACATAACTATGAAACAGCTTGTTAACCTTTTTCAACTTGGGGCAATGAAATATCTATGTATTCATATGCATTATTCTACGTTCATATTCGTATGCATTACATTGCAGTATATCTTGTCTCAGCTAGCACAACATTACATCCCAGCTAAAAAAAGTAGAGGTAATTTTAAATAAATGGTCGTTGTAAGTTAAATTTATCTTCTTCTGATGTTTAAAACAGACAAATGTAGGTGCTAACGGGAGGGAGGGGAGGTCCAGGCAGTGGAGCGACACGCGGTGGGCAGGCACCGGGCTGAGGAGTCTCAACAGGAGAGGACTGATCCTGCAAATGCTCCCGCACACAAATAACTTCCTCCTGGAGTAACCGACAGAACTAATTCTCAGCAGCTGCCCAGGAGGGGAAAGTTACTCCTGAGCATGAGATTGCCAGAGTGCTGAGTTCACCGCTGAGTTCAGCCTGACTCAAACGCCACATAAAGCCCATTTTTTGCCCAGGTGCCCCTGCAAGAAGAGCCCTTGTGGCTCGGAGGAAGGGGGGTGCTGAGGAAGAGATTTACTTGTCTTTTCTGGTGCTTTTTGTGGGGAATGTACTATATAACCTTGGGAACAGGAAATGATCTGTTGGCCCCAAAAGAAAAATATTTGAACGCATACCTCAGTTTAAAATGTGGAAAGTCCTGCTGACACCAGTGAATCTAATCCATATGTTTGAAAGGAAGCACAGACCTAAAGGGCTGTACTGAGCTGTGCTCTAAAGCAGAGCCACGTTTTTCATGGGGAAGGTACAGGATAAATTTCTCAGATGCATCTTACTGGCCAGCTCCTCCCACCCGACATTTGAATTTGCTTAAACATTTGGATCCACTTCCACCGAACAGTTTTCTCATCAGTTTCCCATAGGAGCTAATTACCAAGCAGTAAGTACAGAAGTTGTACAAGTCTGAAGTGGTGATGAGCTTTTACCTGGGGTAAATACACTTGGAATGGAAAACGGGCAATAGCCTATTTATTAATGACTGAAAACAGAGGCTGAACACCTCAAATATGCTAACTAGATGTATCTTAAGATTATTTTTTTTTTCCTAGGGTTTTTTGCAGGTGAACAGTTTTTCAGAAGTTTTTGTGGTTTGGGTGTTGGTTGTGTTTGGGGTTTTTTTCCTCAGAGTATTCTTTCTAAAACACTTGTGGTTGTTGGAGAGTGCTCATAAAAAGGTATCTTTGCAGCATTTTTCTCTCAAAAAGAGAGATTTAACACCAGGATGTGCTGGTACCTTTACAAATATTAACAGATATTTTTTTCTATATATTTTGTTTCCAAGGGGAGACCGCCTTGAATAGTAACTTAAGCACTTGTATGTTAAAACAATCAAATTTTGGGATTAATCAGTTAGAGATGGGAATACTTGAGACTCCTGACTGCTCAAATCAGAAACACGCCCTGTTTACAGCACCCTCAAACAAAGCCATAGGAGGGGTCTCGGCAAACAGGAAACGTGTTGGTTCACTCACAGTTCCTCCAAAACCACCGCCCTGACCTGCCTTTCTCTCGAGCTTGAGTTGCCATCCGTGGTTTTTAAAATAAATGTTTAAATTAAAAGAATGCACAGGCCCTGCCCCAGGAGTGAGTCAGTCTGTCTGTCCCGTGGGAGGTAACTACAAGAGGGATGTTGTTTTGAGGGTCATACCTGTTACGTGCATCTCCCAGAGAAAAACGGTAAACTTCTTTACAGGACGCGAATGTATCGTGTGCATTTTCCAATGCAAAGAGGTTACAGTACTTAATGCCTTATTCTGAACAGCGAAGCTGTACTCGTGTGACAGCCGTGCAAGTGGCCGCTGCTGCATCGGCAATGGCTGGGGGTCTGCACTGGTTCAATCCTAACGGTACTGCGAGAACTTTACATACAGGTAATGGGAAAATGAAGGGAAGGCAAAGAGGTTGTCAAAGATCTTGGAAAAACATTTTCCTCCTCATAAGAGTAGATGTGGTTCCATGATTTAGGGCTCATTTCCATGCAGATTGGAAGCATTTTGAGGCAGGAGTTGTCTTTTGCTGAGTGTTGGTAAGGTTTTCCCTGTTGGGGGTTCTCAGCTGGGTGACTCAGTTTTCCAGCTGCAGTTTACACACAGCTTTTAGTCCGGGGCACCCTCAGTTTGCGCTGGGGTGATGAGCAGTGCGAGGAATAACCACTGACGTTTGCAAGCTGTAATTCGGTTCTTAGGCCGTGACGTTAGGAATGGAAGAGAGGACAGAGCCGAGCTCGGGAACAGCCCGGTCAGAGACAGAAAGGGAGCAGCAACGGGGCGAGGGTGGCCAGGGCTACGGTCCATATTACATCACAGGCTGGTACGTGCTTCCTGGGCTTGGAAAATTCATTTATTATTAGTTTATTTCATGATTTTTTACATACTGAATGCAGTGGCTATCTGCTCAGAAGTTGATTGGCCAAGTTCCGGTAGAATACTCCTCCCCGTGAATGCACCCGTTACATCAATATAAATTGTCTACCAGCAAGGTACAGAAATTAGTATATTCAACATCACGATGAAATATAGCGATGGCATGATTTTACTGACATTACGTACCACCTGGGATACAAAATAAAGCGTGTTAATGTGTGGTGCTTTCCTTGACAGCGGCACAAAGCTGTGCTGTGAGGTCAGCCGACTCAACTCTTTGAGTACATCCCCTTCTAGCGGCTGACGGCGTGAACCGCACGATCCCGCACGGGTTAGCTCACAGGAGGGGCAGAGACGCTGATTAACGTAACACTTCGGTGTTGGAATAGCTTTGCGGCACTGCTGTCAGTGCAGCTCTGGTGGAGACATGGCAAGGTAGCTCCACCGCCGCAGCAGGGCGGGTTCTCACCCAGCTCCCCGCGCCGAGGCCGCTGGTCGCAGCCGGAGCTGCCCGGGGGAGCGCGGCCCCGCCCTGCGCGTGCCGAGAGGGGCCCGCCCGCGCTCCCCGCCCGACGCAGCCC
>VXBL01004712.1:94304-167657 GCA_013400195.1 Aramus guarauna | reverse complement strand
CGGGGGCGAGCACGGGCGGGCAGCGCCCCCCGCTCCTGTCCTGGAGCTGGTGACCCCGCGCGGCTGTGACTGCCCTCGCCGCCTTCCCCTTCTCGTGGGGGTTTGAGCTTGTTTTGTGTAATAAGTGCGCGACGGTGGTTTTGTTGCACGATTTAGACTTTGGAAACAGCCCCGTGGAAGCTTGTTTCCAGTGGGGTGGGTGGGTGGTCTGCGTGTTTTCCAGGTTGCTCTGCTGGACATAGATATCTGTGGGCCATCAATCCCTAAAATGATGGGTCTGGAAGGAGAGCAGGTAAGCGAAACCATGAACGTGTTGTTTAAAGGATTTCAGCACAAGTGTTTGCTAACGTCTTAGGGCTTTGTGGACTTAAAGCTTCTAAAAGGACTGCTTATTGGGAAATGGCTGTGGCAGTGGGTGGGGAAATAAAGAAGGTGAGATGGAGAAGTTCAGCATAATTTAGTTTCTAAAAGATTTGTCAGCTTTCAGGATGACCAGTTCTGCAAACCAGCTTATGCTGCATATATTAACGTGATTCTGTTTATCAACCCTAGAACGCTTTATATAAATATATAAAGTCATGGGTAAATTATCTTGCAAAAGGGTTGAACAGTTACTGTTTCTGTATTAACGGAGATCTGGCCCCTCTGCAGTGTAGAGGGCAGAGATCTGCTCTTCTATAACTCAGCTGCTCCGACAAAGCAGTATTGTACCTATAGGCAGGATATCTGCGTACCCAGTTTTGACTTAGGCTCGTGTTTTATGTAACATCTGTAGTTACTTCTAATGTAATTTTATGTATCACTTCAATTTGCAGGTTCATCAGAGTGGATCTGGATGGTCTCCAGTGGTGAGCTGGTGTAACTGATTCAGAAAGTTTGTTGGTTTTGTTTGGGTCGGGTAATGTCTTCTAAGGTGAAAAACAAGTGAGGGAGGAGCAGGGGGTACTTTTGGTTTCCTAGTGATGTAAATACCCAGATTCTATGGAATATCCATCATTCTGTGGAATCTGGATAAAGGCTATTTAGATCAGAGTGTTAAACTTCTTCTGTTAATCATAATAATACTACGTTTCTAAAATAGTTTCATTAAGTGTTTTATGTTTACTGACTTTCCTACTGTGCTATGAGCAATAAATATAAGTTACTTGATTTCATTATTTTTGGTTATCATGCAGCTGTACAGTATGTCACCTTTTCAGTGACAGGCAAAAACTATCTTACACGCAGCAAAACCCTCATTAATCTTCAGGAAATGCAGGGGAAGATTTGCAGGAGTGTTGGTTGTCTAAAGATCACCTTTAGTACATACGCAGTTAAAATGACAGCCTGATGCTGAGAAAGTTGCTTTTATCCTTACGCTGTCTCCAGTGATTCTGTAAACCACTGTACGTCTTACTCCAACTAGATGTTTTTCAGTCTGTGAATGTAGTTGGTGAGCGTTGCACAAAAATGGTAGTTTTCAGTGCCCTTTTCAGCGCTGTTTTCAGCACCCTTTGATAGAAGAGAAGCGTATGGTTTTCTGCCTGTATTTTCTTAATGTTACCCCACCCCCCAAACTGCCTTTTCTATAAAATCTGGGTTTAGGGTTGGTTTATCTAGTCCTTCTTTACTGCTCTGTATGCTTTGCTGAGTTTCTCTACTTCTTTTTTAGTATGTTGAAGAAAACTTAGGTGTCATGTCTGTGGGGTTCTTGCTTAGTAGTCCTGACGATGCTGTCATCTGGAGAGGACCAAAAAAAAATGGTACTTGTCAAGTGTTTTCAACAACAGTTTATGTACTTGAAGGATTTAGTATCGTGAGCTTGTTTAATTAATACGGTAAATACACTATAGTAAGCTGTAGGACAAAATGAGTGAATGGTTATTTTCTTTAGTTGAACATATTCATTTGATGAAGTTAGAAGGTCAAATGCTGTATTGAGTTGGTTGGCTTTTTTTAAAGCCGTGGCAGAGAATACCTTGGCATTTCTGTACCTAAGTTGACAAGCCAGAAGAATCTGCATACCTAGACTATATATATATATTTTTTTTTTTCTCTCTTCCACATTCTTATCCTTTCTTTCAGGATTGATCAAACAATTTCTTCGTGATGTGGACTGGGGTGAAATCGACTACCTGATTGTAGATACGCCTCCAGGGACGTCAGATGAGCACTTATCCATTGTGCAGTATCTCAGTGCAACGCACATAGATGGTGCTGTTATAATCACTACCCCACAGGTATGAGACCTTAATTTCCATGGATAGAAGCATTGTGGCAGTTAAAGCCAACCCTTGGGTTAGAGCCTCTGTTTAACTTCAGAGACGTGATGGTACAGAATCAAAGGGAGTTGACTTTCTGGGTTTGTGCCTGCAGCTGGCTGGTTTCTGAGTTAGCTGGGGGTCTCGGAGGAGTGGGGGATTGAGTGGGTCACTAAACCACTGAGCACTTCACAATCAAAAGCTGTCACGATATGTGTGGGGAAGGGAAAGGCTTTACTTCCTTCTTCGAGATTAGAGTTCACATTGCTGTGAATTTGTCATTTACTCACCAGTGGCTTAATGTTCAGAAGTCAGTAAGAAGTTTAGTTTTTAAGGGATATCTTCAAGTGATAAGATGCACACTGTTTGACACCACGTGAAGTTGACCTGTTGCAACTTTGTGATATTGATTTTTAAAAGAAAAATCAGCCCCTGGAGAGCTGAAACTCAAAATACATCAAATTCAAATGTAGGTTTTAAAGTCTTGGTTTGGAAAGGAACAGGAGATCAAGCTAGCAAAAGACACCTCGTGTTTGCACAACAGCTGAAAGGATAAAATGTAAAGGAAGTGAAATGTTGAGGGCGATAGGGAAGAGGAGGGCAGGAGCACTGAATGAGGTCAGGCATGTCTGTGAAAAGTGTGAGGGAATGATAAGCTACTTGAAATTTAATACGAAAAGAGATAACAAGTGTAAGCCTGGTGGTTCTTGTCCTTGCCTGCTCCATTGGGAATGCTGAGGGCCCTTCTCCAAACTGAAAATGTGAAAAAGTTACATTTAAAGAGCTAAAGATATGAGATTAGTATAGGAGGTAAAACATAAATATGGCTGAACCTTTGCTGGAGATAAGTCAGATTTCAAAATAGAGCTAGACCTGTTGTACCTGTGCTATTGCTACCCCTAGAATTGTCAGTAGAGCACATAACACAGGTTCAAACTATAAAAAGCAGTAATAAGTCATCATGAACTTTAAAATAGCTCTAAGGATGTAACTTTTAACAGGTTCAGCAGCAAAACATTACACTCATAATAGCAGTGTTTCCTAATATTTGTAGGAAGTATCACTTCAGGATGTTCGGAAGGAGATCAATTTCTGCCATAAAGTGAAACTGCCAATCATAGGTGTTGTGGAAAATATGAGTGGCTTTATATGTCCAAAGTGTAAGGTAAGGCTATCTGTATCTTACTGCATTTTTTTATCTTGACATTATTTGTGTAAAAAACATTGCTCCAAAAATGCCTCGTTCTTAGAATTGCAATGTTTTAACTCTTAATTTTCACATTGTCCCAGAATGAATCTCAGATCTTTCCCCCGACTACTGGAGGTGCAGAGAAGATGTGCCAGAACTTAAATGTTTCCCTCCTGGGTAAAGTGCCTCTAGATCCTCAGATAGGTAATGTGACTGTATTGCACTACATTTAAAACAAGGTTTTTTTCCCACACTGATGTTGTTACTGGAAAATCCTGACTTGGACACTGATAAATTAGAATACTCAACATTTTGTCTTTTAGGTAAATACCCACTTTTAGATAGAACACTTTTTTGAGTCAAAAGTTACTGGAACTGAGACATAGCATGGTGCGAAAAGAGGAAAGTGCTAGGATAATTTTCTTAGCCTGAAACTTAATTGTGTATAATCAAAGTTCAACATGTCTTTCTCTTTGGGGTAATGACCTGGAAGTGCAGGCATAATAAAGTCATAACCACTATGAAAAAATAGTATCTTGTAGACGTTATGCATTAAAACCAGAGCTTTAACTTCACTCTTACTGGCATCACGCAAATTCTGTTGTGGATGGTAAAAAGGCTTGGTTCCTTGCCCACTAACTATTACCAATTCATATTCAATTTAATGACATCAAGGACCGGAACAGTACTTCCAAAATAATGACCGGTTTCTGCTAATAGTATTCCTTTGTAAAACTGTAAGCTGTCATTCTAGCTGTATTACTGACACAAGGGCTTCTTAAAAGGAGTAGACACAAGTGGCTCTTTGGAAGGGTGTAACTGGTAGCGGGATGCAGGGTAAAATAAAAGTTCCTCTTTTCCCATTGCTTTGCTTTCATGTTTTTCCCTGTCCTTCAAGGCAAAAGTTGTGACAAAGGCCAGTCCTTCTTGTCTGAAGCGCCTGAGTCTCCAGCTACATTATCTTACAGGAATATCATTCAAAGTAAGTCTGAAAATCACTGTGCATATGAATCCTCTCAGTTCTGAGCACTCCTGCAATATATAAATGTGCTAAACAGAATTATGCTATTCTGCCACAAATAATAAGAACAGTAGATGCACACAGCAGTTATGAAAATAACAGATGCAAATGGTATGTTCATTCTGGGCATCACTCATGAACATACTTTTAATGGGATAAAAAGATAGTATTTAGAATCTGGTTTCCATGTTTGGCTTCAGTCATTAATTTTCAGAGATGTGTGTGTAGTTGCGCTGACAAAGAAGTGCCAAGGTTCTGCAGCAGGCCTGTTGAGGGGCACGCATAGCCACATGTGATACAGCTGGCTAATACTGCCTTCACCTCTGTAACTGCACAAAAACCCATATGAAAACTACCTACAGAGCAGGTGATGGGCAGTTTAAAATGCAAACAGCTGGGAAATTCCTGAAGCTATTTTCACTGTGATAAAGGCCTGACTTGTGATAGTTGTACCAGCAGGGGACAGAGTGATGCAGCAGGAACTAACTCCTGATGTGGAACTGAAACATTATTTACATTACTTTTTTCCATGTCTCTGCAGGAATTCAGGAATACTGTGATCAACACCATTTTCAAGAAGAAAAGATCATTTAATCTACGAATGGAATAACGATGTAGCTCATGTTTAATTATAGAATAGTAACTTATGCCTTGATTTAATAGAAGGAATGTATTTTTTTTTATATTGCAAATAAATTCTTAATATAAATATTCTTGCCTTAGGTTTTTTTCTTCCATAGTTCTAGATTCCTGTAGTTTACAGGTGGTCTCAAAGCTTGCTAGAAAGGTATAAAACCGAGTCTTCCTCTGTGTTACACATCCAGTGTTACAGTAAAGATCTACGTTTAGAATGAAATTCAGTGTAGTACAGTCTCCTTCCTAATAATTGGCACACAGTTTTAAAGTAAAAACCTAGAGTTTAGGTAAGTTAATTATAGTACAAGTACAATACTTTATTTATTACAGGTATCAGAATAAGGTTAACATTTTAACTATTAACTGGCTGCTTCACACAAGTACTGTGTGAATGTGCTACATGACTTATTCGTTCTTCTACTTGAGCCTAAGCCTGAACACTGAAAAATAAACATTCGGTGTCTTTTAATAACAAAGAGGCGCTTTGTGATTGTAATTCATCTTTTTTTTTTTTCTTGAGGAATCAGAGCCTTGAGAAATCAGTATTGTGTACAAGAGGGAAAGGCAGTTCGATTTTGTTCATTGTAGTTTGAAAATTAAAGAAAGCAGCATTGTCTTTCGAATACATTCTAACTCTTGCTTAAGAGAATCCAACAGTTTCAGGTTAGTTGACAGATTTTTTCTTAAAGTGTGCTCTGTGTAAACGGTAAGCGTTGTTTTTGTGCCTCTACAAACCACTTTTTGATGAAACTTTTAAGTAACCAAGGCTCTAAACCTTTCAGAAACTAAAGATTCCAACACCAATGACATAAAATCCTTCTTATTTCATGCAAGCATAATTCAAGAAGAACTTTACTGAAATATCTTCATATGAAGAACAGCTTTCATAAATAAGTATTTTTACTGCTCCTGGTTTTAGTTCTTTCTTGCTGGATTACCTAGTGCCTGTCTTTCCATGTTCTTCAGTGGGGTCTTCTGAAATTCTCCTTGTCTGTCCTGTAGAATGAACACAGGAAGCGCGGGTGTTAGCATAACCCAGCATGTAGGAATCTTCTATAAAAAACCAGAAAAGCCTGGTGCAAGCCTGAGGGCTGAAGATGACTCTCCAGCTGTGCCTAGACAGAGGTGTTGCAATACCCCAGAAGGCATCCCTCTGAAGATTTAACTTAGAGGGGTACTTCATGGGGCTTGGAAGCAACTCAGCTGTGGAGCTTCAGCAGGCTTCTGAACACAGAGCAGTGTGACAGGGGTACAGCCCCTCCAAGCAAGTTCTGCAGGAGAGGCTTACTGGAGAATCAAGAGAGCCCTGTCCAGAGTTATCTGAGGACCTAAGACCTGGAAAGACCCAATACCAATAGCGTGAGGCAGGGTCAGTACCCGATACTTCACGGGCTAGAGCTGAAAGACCAACTTGGTACTTACTCTTGGGAACATCTGCTGTGACAAAAAACCTTGAAGTTACTCTGCTGATGCTTTTTTGTCCCCCTAATTTGCAGTGGATGTAGCCATATAAATTAGCAGTCTGAAGGGAGATCCCAGCTATCACGAGAGCCTGTGGACAAACACAACTTCAGCTGGGACAAATACACTGCTATATATAGCCTATACATGTAGAATATATATACGTGTGTGTATGTATGTATACATACTATTTAGACATACATACTATGAGAGGGATATTCCTTCCAATAATAAATGACCGAGAGATCCAGTCATGTCAAACAATAGCTCCTTTCTACAAAATGCCTCTCCTTGTATCAAAATACTGATACAAAGGGCGGGGGGGTGGTTTGCCATTCTGTATCTTGAAAGACTTCATTACTTTCCTAAAAACACTTACTCAAAAAAGGACCTATTCAACTAATTCCATAATAATTTTGCTTTTTATAAGCCTGATTTGTAGCTAAAAGTTTTGCATCCAGATACATAGCAAACCTGCAGGCTTGTTTAGCTGACAAGCCTTATTATATACAAACAAGACCCTGTAACTTACAGATTTACAAAGAGCATTGATAGATAAGAATCCATATCTCACATTAACAGGCAGTGAAAATAATTAGATCCTCTTGTGGTACTAAAGGCTTAGCAGCAGGCAGAACCCGTCTGATTGACTAATGAAATAACTTACAAAAAATGGGAGTTTTAGCCTCAGAAAGAGTTTCCTGGAAGCTATCGTATTTTCATCTGTTTCCTGTCTTCTACAAGCACCTGAGCAACCTGGTTAGGGTTCCTTCTCCAACCAGCTCTCAGTTTAGCAATCGCTGGTTTTCAAAAAGAGAGGTGGAGCCATGGAGAAAGACTGCTGGTTTAACGTAAACTATTGCTTCTTTAGCTATGCCAGTTTGGGCACTAGGAAGCAGTTAATGATTTGCAATTGATTCATACCCGTGGCTGAACTTCCTGTTTCATTTAATAATAAAATGTAATCTTGGCTGTTACTAGTTAGGTAGCTGCACATGTCCAAGACACTTTTTATCTCTTCAAACTGAATTAAGAAATTGTACTTAGCATGGCTAGGAACTTGACAAAAGCACTATGATACTGGTTCTTTCAAAAGGGACCAGAGATCTAAAATCCTTACTTTTAAGAGCAAGTAACATTCAAGTTGCAAGGAACATATGAAAACCAGCATCACTGGTTCATTTTTTTGTCTTCTCCTTTTAAGTTTCCTTTGACTGAAATCAGTCGGGGAAAAGTGAGTTGCTACAGTTAAAAAGAAGGCTGTAATTTTGCCAACCACTTAAGGTTCTCATGTTAGATGAAGGAGCTGAACCTGATAACCTAGCCAAAGTGCAGCTAAAAATTACTAATCCATTCCAGAGTGCAGGGCTTGACTGCAGAAAACTCCTCTGATTTGTTGAAGCTATTAGTGGATTTTTTTGTACTGTTGGAAGATTTGATTCAAAGACTGTTGCAAAATTAACAGATCTGGGTTTTCCCTCTACTAACGTTGTCTGTCAGCCATAGGTCTTTCAGTACCCCCAGACTTACCAGCCATTTCAGCTTCAAGGAGAACAAGGTGCTAAAGAAAAACACTGCCCAAATAACTGGACAGATAATGAGACCCAGCCAAAAGATTCGAGCTTCCGCTTCTGTTGAGGCAGCTACTGTAGGCACCTAGAAGGAAAATTATTAAAACTACTAGTCGCAAAGACAAAATCCACAGTAAATAACAAATCAACAGAGGAGGAAGAATGGACAAAACTGCTTCTTTACCTAAATTTCACTTATCATAGGCATGGAAGGAAGATTGAATAAGAAGAGACGTAGTTTTCTGCCTGCTGCCCTACTGTACATGACTTTTTCTTTTTTTTTTTTTAAATGTTCTGGTCCCTGTTCACATTTAAATGAGATAATTATTCCTTTTGTCAATGATAACTCCCACTAACACTACAGATTAGTAGTATTTTAAAGTCAAAGTTCTGTTACACTGACAATTGCTTTTAAACTTCAGAAAGCTGAAGTTAAATTTGAAATTAGATTCAAACTTTACCAAGGCCTTAGAGAAGTGTGAAATGGAAGACAGTGTTACAAGCAGAACTTTAGTATGAATACTTCACTGTCTGTAGTGTAGATGTAGAATATGCACCCTGTTCTCAAATCAAAAGTATAGGGGGAAAAAAATCAGTCCAGTATCAGAAAATCTATAGTATTTAATGTGGAATTTGCAATGAGCTGTTGCAAGTGCTAACAAGCAAACTTTAAAGATCTCCCACAGGATTTATCAGTTGGTTCCAGTTCAGACAATGAAATTCTCCTAACAGTGTCCATTTCCATACACTTTCCTAAAAACACGCAGTATCTTAGCTTAGTTAAAATCTTGTGTGAAGCTTATTTTTTTATTACATCATAGAATCATAGAATGGTTTGGGTTGGAAAGGACCTCAAAGATCATCTAGTTCCAACTCCCCTGCCATGGGCAGNCCTCCCTCGACCTGCTGCTCACACTTCTTTTGATACAGCCCAGGACACGGTTGGCTTTCTGGGCTGCAAGCACACACTTCCGGCTCATATTGGGCCAGTATCCCCAAGTCCTTTTCCTCAGGGCTGCTCTCGATCCATTCCCCGCCCAGCCTATAGCGGTGCTTGGGATTGCGCCGACCCACGTGCAGGACCTTGCACTTGGCCTTGTTGAAGCTCATGAGGCTTGCACATGCCCACCTCTCAAGCCTGTCAAGGTCCCTCTGGATGGCAAACTAATACTTCAATTTTGCTTATGAACTCCACTGATATCCATAAATTAAGAACTAGGGCTTCAAAAATCCCTCTTCTGTAATATTAGTGTTGGACACTACAGCAACTGCTGGCATCTCTCTGAAAGAGGCATTGTTATTCATAGCACTCTATTTGCGTTCTTCAAGGAGAGCAAAAAAAATCTCAAAGGAAGCTGCAAAAAGCCCTGGTTGACAATTTCTTCAGGTCAGCACAACTCACACATCTCTACCTACACTGAAAGACTCATTGTTGACTCCCAACTCTAAAGACAACCTCAAGAAGGACAATTGTTCAGAAGTTTCTTATCTTTCCTAGGAGACCAGAATTCAAAATCTCACTCTAAACCTCAGATTGCTCAGCCACCACTAGAGCTAGATTCTGAAATACAAGCTTCACAAGTGGAAAAGAAAACCCTGTGGACTGTTCCACTCTGAAAACAGAAAAGCCTTTTACATTCTCAGTATCTTGAATTCTTCATCTAAAAATAAGACTAATCCATCCATCATGAGACAAACAATGGAATTCAACTTGTAAATAGTTAAGTTACTCTATCTTGCCTAAGAAAACACTGAAAGATGCAATAATTACAAGGAGTCTTTAATTTTTTCACGTATCCTCTAAACCAGTGATGTTGCAGAGGTCACAGAATAATGTTCTATACCTTCGTAGATACAGAAAAAGACAGATGTTCTGAGTCAATAAAAGGGTTTGATCACTGGTATCCCAAATTACTGACAAATTACCCAACAGTGATATTGCAAGAGCACTATTTAGGAGGAAAAAAGATACACCTGAGAACACTGCACCTAAAAGACCTACTTAACTTGATGAGCAAGATTACAAAAGGCTGCAAGCATTCCAAAGAGAAGAGAGACGAGTTGTGATGTTTGGAATGGAAGTGTAGAATTACTCTTCTTCCAGTAATCCTCAGCAGAAGATAGGCGTGAACCTCTGTTACATCAGCAGCACACCAGGAATTAGCTGCTTATAGTTGGTGAGTGACTTGGAGTATTTCTAAGCAAATTCACCCATAAAGGAATAGAACTTAAAAAGTTGCTAGAGGATTGGCAAATGAGGTGGGGAATACCTGACAGTGAAAACTAAGAGAATCACATGTATTCCAGGACCTTGCCATGACAAAGTATTTCTCATAGATAAGCTATGACACAAATACAATCCACTCATAATTATATGTTCTTTTTTGTGGTACTATGATTTTCACATTAATCAACCTACCATTTGCCAGAATTTTTGGAAGGCTTTAGCTCATACACGAGTCAACTTTGTACTTCCAGGCTAGAGTTACCAAACTGTAATAAGTGAATGAGGTGTGCTCACTTTATAGTAATTCTGAGGTCAGGAGGTCATTTAATGGATGCCATGGCTTTTAAGTGCTAAGAAAGTTCTTGCTTACTGTCTCAACTTGATGAAACTGAGAAACTCTGAAAGTCATCTGGTTTCTTTGCTTTCATGTGGGCTTGCCTATATTCTCTTTTTAGGTTTCACTTAGATTACAGGAAGAAAGTTAACATCTGTTATACTCTAAATGACGTGCAGCCCCACCCTGCTGGTTTGCACTCCTGCCTGGCTGTGTTCTCGGCAAGCAGCCGCAGGGCTGGTAGGGGGCACCCGATGCCTGCCCATTCAGAGCATTTTGCACTTGGCTCAGCACCCAGGCTGTGTGCACAGCTGGATTTGCCTGAAAGGAATGTCCTAGTGAACAGCACTTGAAGTGTTGTTCTGCCAGGCTCTTGCCTAAATGGGACTGTAGAGAGACTGTTAGCAACTGAAAGCAAAAACCTGCAGTCTTGACTCTGGCAGTGATGCCAAGTGCCATTTTATAGCTTTTTTTTTTTTTTTTTTGCTCAGGGTGTTTGGTGGAGCGCTAGCAGTATCAGAATGCTCTGTGATCTGGGTTCTATTCCCCACTGTATTCCACGAGCTTAAATAAAACATTCTTTTTAAAATACTGAATTGTAACTACTTAGCATTGTTTTCAACATAGATCTTTCCTGAAGAGGATTCTGCATTGGGATTAAGTATGGGAAGATGCATTTATTACAAGATGTTCTTACTAGAAAATAAAATACAACTACCAGAAACATTTCATACCAATAGTACCATACTATGAAAATTTATTCTGCTGATGCATGTGATGACAATGTTGCGAGACCAGTTTTTTCCTGAATGCTTCTGGGATGTGACAATCTAGTGTGCTTGGAGCTAAACACTTAACAGTATCTTCTATAGAAGCTGGATAAAGAGTAACTGTTACAAAGGCACTCTATTTGTTACTTTATTTGTCTTAGTATCAGCTTTACAAGCTTTCCTGTGGATTCTGTTTGTCCTCTGCCTACTTTCATTAACATACTTACCCTTCTTGCTTCAAACACCCAGTGGCTTTTTCCATCTTCATCAATCTGGTTCCACCAATGCAAACCAACCAAGAGTCTTCCTGTCACATTCTAGTGACAAAAACATTTTCATTAATCAGCTGCATAACCCACTTGTTAGACTAATTTTTTTTTTAAAAATGCAAGCATGTTTGAAAATCGTGTTCTTTTATCAAATACTAAAATTGGTTCTAGAAGCTGTGCCAGCTTGAGCACAACAGTCATTAAGGATGGATGAGTTACCACAAATTTAGAGGCCTGTTCTCTTCTAATATGACAACACAATAACATTGATTTAGGTAAGAAATTATAGTATGTATCTTTTCTAAGTCAGTTAATTGGAGAAGTCCCCAATAAACAAATTTCCTCAGAGAGGAGAACTGCAAACAAAAAAACACTGAAAAAATTGAAGGTAAATTATAAGGAAGTAAACTGCATGGAATCAAGCAAATGAAGAAAATATTGCTGCACCTGGACGAATACTAGAATTTTTCAGTATCCTGGAGATGCATCAATGCTTCACTTCTACAAAACAAAAGCCTTGTTCCACATGCAGAGCCCCTGGGATTCTGGGCTGGCCTGACCCACCTGCCTGCATGTGATTAGGGCACCTGTTACTTACTCCCAGGAGCCTTCTGGGCACAGTAGTGCGGCTTTGGGCATCCTTTGGCATCCTCCGTTACTGAAAGCTAGGAGTACTTTATTCTTTTTTTTTTTTTGGGGGGTGGGGGGAGCATACAAACAAATCTACCTATGGCAAGGCAATTTTCTCACCATATTAGTAGTTCCCATCAGCCATAGATATCATGGTGATAAACAGTAACTAAGATATGTAAATGTCTTAGTTAAAATGAAAAATATTAATAAATCAACAGACCACAATGTTTTTGTCACTTCAGTCATTTGTCAGTATACATATTTCCTTCTCTGTTTTATTAATAGCACACAAAATACTTTCAAAGGTAATTACTATTCAGGGTCATCTTACCTTAACTGACCAAAAGTCAAAGGATAGGAGGAGGAGAATAGTGACAAAACAGGCAACAAAGCTGTTGCTGAACCAGTCACAGAACAAGTAGGTAATAATAGCACTCACTCGGAAAAACAGGTGGAAAAAGGTGGCCAGTGGGTGCCTAGAAAAAAAACAAAACACAGAAAACTTAGTTATGGGACAAGAAGGAATGTGACAGTATTTGCTAACAATACAGTATAACACAACTATTTCTAGTCTATAATGGTATTGTGGTTTGTAGCTGCTATTATTTCATATGTTGATGTATTTCTTTGTTACCAAAGCAATCCTATTTCCAATAGCCAACTTACCATCTAAAGCTAAAAGATAGAATATGTTGTCCATGTCAAAACTTTCTCAAAGATAGAACAAAATCTGGAGTCTTTTACCAGTTTCTCTGGTATTTCATAAAGGAATTTAGTGGTTGTCTTCAACACTGTACCCTAAAATCCTCACTGTTTCATGAAATCAATCAGCATTGCAAGGCACAAAATAATTGAGATAGATCTTATGCCTTTCAGAATTGTTTTGAAAACAAGAACAGGAACTCTGAAACAACAAAAAAATCCCAAACCAAACAAGAAATAGCTGTTGGGTGTTAAGACAAAATAACCCTTCATATGTAATATCTGAAACCAAAGACTTCCTTTTACAGAGGGAGTACGATTTGGAATCTAACAGTTCGTATGAATGAACATTCATTAATTTCACCAGATATTTGTGCTTTGTTCATCAAACAAAATTTTGTCTGTAACAAAATAAAGGGGAATTTCAGTGGAAGAAGTAACTATATGGCATGGAATATAGACCTGTACAGTAAGACAGGGGGGTTGGAGAATGCTATAATGAGCACAGTACAATTTTCAGGACAATATGCCAAGTACAAAAATTCATTCTGAACAGTTGTGTTTGTGATAATTAAAGTGGCAATTAACTAGCAATTATTGCATTTAAGTAACTTCTCTCCTTGAAGCTGAATGAATAAAACCTGTTTTCTGAATAACACTTTTTTTTTTAAGTCAGATTGTCTCATTAAGCTTCTCTACCTCTAAACAATTAACAGTAGTATGGCCTAGGTCACAATTAACTATTCACCTATTAGATTTTATATTCTAATAAAATTATACATATAACCAAAATTATAATTGTTTATTATAAACTTAGATTATAATTAGATTTAAAATATAGTTATCTTTATATCTTAATTGTACCATTATTATTCTATAGCTGTTTAACTATTCTAGTCCTTATCTATTCTGTAATCGCAATATTGTGCTTGTAGTACTACACACACGTGACCGGAAAAGCAACAATGACGCATAGCTGCAGTTTATATTTACTCCTGGTCATGCTCATGCTCACCTCAAACTTTCCAAAATCCCCTTCTGACTTAAAACTGAACATGTGACAATTTTAGCAAAAGGAGCTTTTTGTGCCCTAAGCAGACAGGTGGGTGGGTGAGTGGAGCGTAAGGAATATTGTGAACTGTCAAAAACAGATAGTGTCTTACTACTTCAAGTCTTGATCTCGTTCAAGAAAATCTAAGAGTCCATTACGTGAGTGGTATCTTATGTCAATACAAGCTATGGATAGCTTGCAACCCTAAAATGCATCAGGGTGGACTGAGCTTTTTGCTTCAAATGTGAAAGTAACTTTGGAGTAGTGCTTCATTTTGGAAGTCAGATGATTAATTACTGTTTGGATGCTGAATCTGTTCCAATATCAAACTTTGAAGGGTGTTTACTAAAAAACCAATACCTGAGCAAGAGGTTCACGTTTATTACAGCACTAAACACTTTATTGAGACTACAGAATAACAGTCCTTTCACAAGCATATGGCTAGCCAAGACACAGACTTGCAGGTTCTTGCCCTAGGGGAGGAATACGGAGATATATCAAAACCTGCACATCATTCTTTGGACAACCCTCTCAATCTCAGAAAATGTCCATCCATTCACGCTTTAAAAAAAATCTGAAACTAACAGAATCCAGTAAATAAACTGTTCACTTCCTCACATCAGATGGAACTTACAGCTCCTATCATACACAAACAGAATTTTTAATAAGGTGATAATCCTAGATAGATAAAAATGTCTCCTAAAACCTGAACCTAAACCATCTACATCCCTTTTGAAATAAAAAAAACTTTATAGTTTTTCTTAAGTGAATGCATTTCTATTGAATTCAATTGGACTTTCTACATTTTTTAAAAAACCTACGGTATTCCACTGAACCGCAGGAGAATCATTCCTGGTACCTGCTCAGAAGTGCCACAGCAGCACTCTACATGCTGCTTTTTATACCTCTGTCTGGTACTTCAAATATATCCAGACAAATTTTGAACAAGCAGGCTCTTCAGCATAATCATCTTGTGTTACCTGGCTGATTTGAAAAAGAAGCGATCATATGCTCCTAACTGTTCCAGATCAAATGTTCTGATACTGCAATGAACTGTAAAGATGGTGTAAGTTATCTTTTTCCTAATCTTCTTATGAAAGTAGTCACTAACTAAATCACTATCCACATACCTTTTGCTTTTAAGGAGTCCTTGTGTATACCTTGGAGAATCACAAAAGTGCAACTTGTCATAGTTTATGCAAATTCTAACCAAGCTCAAGATACATGAAATTGGGATAAAGTTAAAGGCAAATGATTGGAACATGTTGTTATGCCCTCTAATAAGACAACAAAATTTTGCAGCACACAGGTGTGTTCCAGGCTTGTTTGCACAAGATTCTTCAGAAATATAAAAACAAACTTATGTGTGAACAACGTAAGGAGTTTTAGTTCTGTATGCAATAGCAGAAGATTTTTCAGTATTAGATTATCTTTAGTATTGTCACAATGAAGGCAAAAAAGAAAAGCCATCTCAAATGAAAAAAGCATCTACACAAAGTGGATCAATTAATAGTGTTGTTTACTGATACTTCGCCTGTCTATATTATCGGGTAGTGTGAACCAGTAGGAACAGTTCTCTGGAGTAAACTAACTGGTATTGTCGACCTACAAAGACTTCAGGGTGGCTTCACTTCACACTAACTCTACCCTACTCCAATAAATTGAATCTGTGGCTTACTTGCTCAAGACACATTCCTAAGCTGTTTTTCCCTGTTTAGTTTAAGCCTTTAAGCTATGTTCTCCAAGACTGCACCAAAAGATAAAGCTTCATTTAAAATGTGTGCTGCTGCTAAAGCACAGAAACAAGCAACTCTGGCAATGTTTTTCTTGTGTTATGCCTGATTCGTGTAGTTGCAAAGTCCAATGCATTGGAAGGGCAGAAATGCTTCACCGGACACAAGTAAAACAGAGTAGTTATATTGTAAAGAGATGTGATTACTTGTTTGTGCATCTCACATAACATTTGCATTAGGCTTAACCCCTCTTATTTTTCTTTGTTTATGCCTACAAGAAATATTAACGTTGTAATGGACCAGGGTAAACTGGGACATGGTGGAAGGGAAGACAGCAATATTAATCAGTTGATTATTGGTGAGTGCATACATATGTATAATCCTTTTTGACATAAAGCTTTTCTCTTGACAGCACTTGACTGGAGATTCTTCAAGAGCCACTGACGGAACAACGGTTCTGTCACCTGGGACCTCTGTGTGGACAGAGCTGCAAAGTGACCCCTCTGGTAACGTAATGGTACGCTGCTTAACCTGACAGCTGAGATGGATCAATGGGTTGGGTTTTCTTAGGTAACAGCTACAGGGATAAGATATATGATATTCCACATACCATCACATCCCATGGTAGGAAAACATGACAGTTTTATTGTAAATAACTTGCTGTTTCTCTTCAGCTGGGTGAGCAATGCAACGCGAGAGCACTCTGCTGCACAGCTTGTTTTGCTGAAGATGAGAGCTCTCTTCACTTCCCCAGCTCTAATAAAAATATTGTTTGGGTGGGATTTTTGTGGCTTTGGGTATGTAAAATTTCTGTTTCCAATGGCAGGCTGATGCTGAGCCTGCAGTCGTTCTCGCAGTCGTGCTCGCAGCCGTGGTGCGGCTGGCAGGGCCGCAGCCTCCCCTGCTCCAGCCCGGGCAGCCAGGCCTGGCTGCCCAGCACTGAGCATCTCCTGGGCCGAGGCTCCCCAGCCTCCCCACGCAGCCTGTTCCACCGCTTGACCACCCTCCCTGTAAAAAATGGGAATTAAGTGTTTAAATGGAGTTTCTTGTATTTCAGTGCGTCAGTCCAGCTGGAGCAGCAAGGGCTGCTCAGGCCAAGTTACCTCAGGCGGGTGCGGCGACCCTGAGGCCTCCGCGCCGGGGCCGGGCCCGCTCTGCTCCCCGCGCCGTTACCTGATCTTTGCTTTCCGCAGGGCCAGATCCTCCTCGCTCCCGAAGTCGAGGGACACATCCTCCGTGTCGTCCACCAGCGCCTGCGGCGGGGAGCCCGTCAGCGGGGAGAGACCAGGGGAGCCGCGCCACCGCCCGCCCCCCTCACCGCCCGCCTGCGCCTCTACCTGCTTCATCCTCCGCCTCAGCCGACCGGCCCGGCCCTGCAGCCCAGTTGCCAGGCGCGGCGGTTGTCAGAGACCGGGAGGTGTTTCATGGAAAAGGGTCCGGGCTGCCGCCGGCCCGGGGTGAGCCCGCCGCGGGGCCGGTCCTGCCCTCCCGGGGGTCTCTCCTGCGCAGGGAGGGGCCGCAGCGCAAGGCTCGCCCAGAGGCCGCGGCCGGCTGCGCCTCACCCGGGCCGTCCTCGGGGCTTGGCAGCGCCTCGGAGCTGGACAACTCCAGTTAAACTGGCGCTTGTGCTGGCACTGGCCGGGAGACCTGCCTCCTCCCTTGCGTCCGTGTCCGTGAGGTGCCTTTAGCTGCCAGCCTCTTCCCCATCGCGGTCAGGCTCTCGGCGGTTCCCTTTGCCGAGGCCAGGGCGGCCAGACGGGCCTCGTCAGTGGGCCGTGCGGCAGGTGTGAGGAGCTGGAGGCCTCGGCAGAACCAGAGCCAGAGCCCTTTGTTCAGCGTTTGTCCGCTGGCGACAGCTGCTTGCTCACCAAAGGCACCAACCTGGACACAGCTTCTTAGGTTTTGTGCTGAGATAAACCCCAAAAGAAAAAAGTAGTGGAGAGGAAGGTGAAGATACCTGTACAAATGTGATATGCACTTCAACTGATACCAACAGCCTGTTGTCCTGTCAGTGCTGGGCCAAACCTCCTGTGCTGTCCCCTGCCTCGCAGTGGGCCCTGCACCCCTGTGGTGATACAGCTTTTGGGGGGCAGTCCAGTATGACTGCAATACTGTGGATGTACTACTGGTGTAATGTAAGTAACTCAGACCTTTAGTGAGAGATTTCTCCTGCTTTTATTTAAATGGCAGATGGATTATGCAGCAAAGTTAAGGAAGTAGGAGAGGGAAATGAGACAACCGAGCTTCAGGGTACGGGTAAGGGTTTCACAATCATGGGAGATAGTCGAGTCAGCTAAGTATGAAGTGGAGTATTAAGGATGATCTGATAAATCACAGTAATTTGTAGATCTGACTAGCTTCTAGCATTAAATAAGCCTGCAAAATAATAACCTGCTAGTCTTTTCTAAAACATCTAACTAATCCAGAATGTATCTGTTGAGTAAGTACAGAAGTTACTAAGGTGAACACTTCACAAACGTTAATTGGAAAGTAGCTTTGTGCAAGACCTGTTATTAGAGCAAGACAATACCTAATGCATCAGAAAAACTGGTAGAGCTGTTCTTAGTAGGATTTGTAATTGTTGAGGAGAAAAGGTATTCTGTGACTAATAATGATAATATTGTCTTAGTCATAATTTGGCTGTGGTAGTGTTAAAACAACACTTTATAGTGTGTCAGTAAGTACAGCAGACTTCCACTAAAAAGCTGAATAGGTAGTGTGTAATTTGATAGGAAGTCTCACAATAGCCTACAATATTAAAATATCTAAGTAGGCTTTCACTCCCAAAGAAGATATAAACTCCTTGAGAGCTATCATGACATACAATTATTAAATAATTATGTGCATACCTGAAGCTGACCTCCACTTCCTGTGTCAACGTGCACTTCTGCTTCTGAGCAACACATTCACAATAACTGAAACAGAACCAGCTTCTGACTCAGAAGCAGTTCGCAGAACTGTAAGCAGCAGAAGGAGGTCTCTCATCTTGACTGCCAGATTACTCATCTCAGCTACTCTATCAGCTCTTCTTTCACCTCTCAGCACAGTTTTGCCAGCAAGTCTGGTGGTTTGCAGTCAGTAATTCTATAATGTTGCTGTATTGTCTGAGCTGTTGCATTTTTGTTCTGAAGCACCAGAAGATAACTGTGTGCTATGTTCTTTATCAGATAAAGCAGCACTTGCTTCTATGGGAGAGGTGACAATTAGTCTGTCACATTAGGTATCTGATTTACTACTCTGGTGCCGCTAACTCATTTCATTAGAGATGAAATGATATAACTAAAGAAGAAACTGAACCTGTGTTTTGGTTTTTAATTTTTAAACAGACAAATATTTCTTTAATTTTCCCTCCTTCAAGTGCTTGTCTCCACTGATTCACTGTAGGGATTATCCTAACAAATTATAGGGTTTTCCTAGTAAACTCTAGTAGATAATCCCACAGAAAACTATCACTATACCATGCATATAGTTTTAGTAACATTCTCTAAAAAAGCTATGTCAAAGTATATCCTGTGATAATTCAAAGTATTTTATGGGTTATTTTCTTTTAGAGTAAATTAAGAGCTACAAATAATCCTTTGTCGCTAGAGGAATCATCAGTCAAACCAAGAATTTCTTCATTTTGGGATTGTTAGAAAAGCATTCTCCCTTGTTTATTGGTATGAATCACTGAGAAGTCTCTCTTGCTCTGTGTTTCAACAGTAAATAGAACCTCTGAGATAAATATGGTGGTTTATTCACACAATTAACATGAAGTCAGCTGATTTCTCCTTTTCTTTGGAGCATTGCCTAGAATCTTGCACTGGCATGGTATCAGAGACTCACCCTGTAAACTGCACAAAGATATTTTGAGTAACTTGACAGTTGTTGCTCTTGTTTGAGTAACTCAGTGGTGTTTACACTTTTCTGTTCCTCTGAATATTGGAAAATATTGTTAATGCAAGAATAACTCTTACCTCACTTGCATTAGATACAGGGTTTGTTGGAGGTTTGATAAAATGTTTAAATTTTGAGGAGATAACTTTCTAATAGCATCACTTTCTAATTAATTTGTAAAAGATTATTTCTTGCTGTGGCTCAAAACCAATTTCTGTGGAATTTTGCCTGTACGTACCTGAATTGTTGTAATTGAGAGCTCTCTATTAACAGAGGAGAAGTCACAGCGTTTACTTGACAGATCAGGATAGTGTCTTTTCGTTGGGAGATACATAGCAATGCTCTCTCAGTAGAGATCAAGTTTTACCATCAGTAAGAAATGGGTAACCAAAAGATATGTCAAAGCTGAAGAGGTTTGGGCCGTGAATATATATATGTAAATTAAAAGGAGGGGAAAAAAAAAAAAAAAGGCTGCATCGATCCTTCATTCAGTTATGTCTACAGAGATGAAAAATAATTTTTTAGTATCTTGAGAAAGGTATAAATACCCATTATTGCACAGTAACTGGTTTTGATTCTAAGAAATGCAGTAGTATCTGTATTCCTTTCAGTTAGGAAAACAGAAAACATTACATATTTTTATTAAATAGCTTATTTTATCCTCTGTATTCACTGTGTGGCTTTAAATCTTACCATGCTGTAGGAAACTCTAGTGTGGTTACCTGGGAGACAAAATGCTTTGCATTTATTAATGAGTTTACTTCAGTACCTTTTTCTGTTGAGACCGTGCACTTAGAAACAACCAAAACAAAGGCAGACCAAAGCAAAGTGGTCAGCTCATTCCAGTTGGGGTTGCATTGTTTCCCAGCATTTGGATGCAGCCTTCTTAGTGTGTTTAGCTTTATGTATCTCTTGATATGTTCAAAACTTCAGTCATTCTCAGCTGCAGTTCTTGGTACTTGCTACTTCTGCAAATCATCTCTTATTTCTGAATTTGGGAACTCCAAAAATAAGGAACTTGGGCTGTTTGGACACCTGTCAAAAGTTTGGTTTAAATGATTTCATAGATCCACTGTGGTAAGCAGGGATAGGATCTGTTTCCCAGAGTGGCAGTCTTCTGATTTCACCAGAAGAGGTGCTTGGGGTCCCTGCCCTCCAGTGTTTATATGAATTTAAAAGGCACACTCATACAAGTATGCAATACATTTCTTGATTCAAGCCAGTCCTCTATAGGCTTGCTGAGGAAAAAAAAAATTAATATAAAAGTAACCTAAACCTATTAAATAAAAGACACTAAGGGTTATCAAGCAGTTGAGAAACTTAATACAACAGGAGGTTAATAGGAAAAATTGAGCACTGTTGCGTCTACTGTTTTCTCTGCAAAGATAAAAGTTGGAGTTACTTATAAAAGCTGCAAGCTGCTTATTCATTAGCTTTTTTCTTTTTTTCTGTGCTGTTAGTAATGTCTACACAGTCTTGTTCAGATCCCTGAGGTGCTTGCTGGACAATTCTTCAACCACTGCTTTCACTGGCAGTGTCTACTTCATCTTTTATTGTGGAGGCTGTGGTTAAGCAGCTTTTGATATATTTGCTTGCATTTGTTGTTCTTATTTATTCTAAATTGGTGTCAGTGGGATGGTAAAGGCAGTAACTTTCTCAGAAAAAAGTAGATTATAGGCAAAACACAAAAAAGAGAAGTAAGAAAGGATTCCTAATCTGGTGATGCAATGAAGTGAGAAACCGGGACTTATAGTTCTTAGTTCTTTTGACCTGCAGATTTTTGTGAAGCAGACTGTGGTCCTTTCTTCTACAGCATAATTAGAATCATAGAGTCATAGAATCTTAAGGTTGGAAAAGACCTCTGAGATCATCAATTCCAACCATCAACCCAGTGCCACCATGTCTACTAAACCATGTCCCGAAGTGCCACGTCTACAAGTTTTTTGAACACCTCCAGGGATGGTGACTCCACCACCTCTCTGGGCAGCTTGTTCCCATGCCTGACCACTCTTTCAGTGAAGAATTGTTTAATAGTATCTTTTCTTAATTTGTTAATACATTTTTTCTAGTTCACTGAATAGCTTCAGCTCCCTAAAATTCCTTGTACTCAGTTACAGAGAACTTGAGGGGTGTCTGAGGAATTAAAAATTCACAAAATCCATACTGTTTGTGTAGGCCTGAATCATACAAAGAGGCAGAGGTGCTCAGGATTGGTCTTTAGGTAGCTGTAAGCCACAGGAACATTAAATGCCTTGGAATGGGGTCCAGCCTGTTGATTACATGTTCTTGACAGGATACACCAGGTGCTACCTCTGTATGCAGGGCCCATCTCTGAACCTTGGCAAAACCAAAAGCAAGGCTCGTGTCTGTGGCCTATGAGCCCCTTTTACAGTGGAGTCTGTGCTCAGGAAGAGACCACAAGTCCCTTTGCTGCCTGAAAGGTGGCAAGCCTCAACCTCCTGGTTTAGAAGAGGAGGAAGCTCTGGGCTGTACTGGAGGCCTCCACCGCTGTTCCCATGAAAGCTGTTCTCCCAGACTCCTGAACTGGAGGGTGAAGCATTTGTTTCTCCTGTGAATGGGCCTGAATTCATGATCCACACATCTTTAAAATCTATAAATAATCATCAGTTAAAAACACAGAAATAAACATTGGAAGAAGGGCAAGGACCCAAACCTGTTTGTTTCTCAGAGAATACACTAGGTGTATGGCTTTCATCTGTCGTTCAGGGTAGCGCAGCTTCAGCAGAAGGATTTGAGAGTTCCCCTTCCCTGTGGCAGAGCAGCCCAGAGACCACGCTTCAGGACTGTGGAAACATGGACCTGAAGCTCCTGGAAAAGAACACAGCGTGACTGTGCCTATGATACCATATTCACTGTCTGCAGTTACAAGAATAACAGCACAGCTACTGGAATGAAAACTGGGGTAAGTGCTGGTTTATTCAAGTGACTAACAGTAGAGTTACTATGTCTAACTTGGATTTTACTATCTTTTGTGTCTGGTATGTGTTTTAGTTGAAAAAATCAGAAATGCTCTAGGGAAGCCCCTAAAATACATGGTTTCTTCAACTGTCAGTGTAGTATTTTTGCCCAGTTTTCTTGCCTCCATCATTCTGAAACTTACACAGGCTGTGGTTTTCACACGTCCTTTCCCTGTTGGTTTGGATGTTAATTTGTGTTCTGTTTCCCATTCTTGCTCTATTTTATTTCAGTGTGAGGGGAATTACATGATTTTTTTTTTTGTCACATGCTCCAATATACCAGTATACGCAGGGGTTTGTCACATGTTCCAATGTACCAGTGTACTGGACTAGTTATATGAAGTCAAGTGGTGGTAACAGAAAGGATATGAATTTATTTTCTTCCTTTTATTTTTAAATTGTTCTCAGCTATAGATAAACGACAAGTCCTTCTGTTAACAAGATGAATACTGTTGTGCACTGTCTGTCCCAAAGCTCCTGCTAAGAGATCTGTGCATTTGTGATACTCACAGACTTGAAAACTAAGGGAAAGAATAATAGCTTTTCCCAGTGTCTTTTCCTCCATCTGTAGGCCAGGCAGCAGTTGGATGTGCTGCAGGTCTTGGTGCTCGTGGCGTGCTTGCAGAGTATTGCAGCTGCAGCCAACTGCTAGTGAAAATGCTCCACACTCCATCCTTGGCTTCCTGATGAAATACTTCGTGCTAGTAAAAATACTGTAGTAAGAGAACAGCGTGCTTATAAATCAGCAGCGCTTTAGCAAAATATTGCTAAGTCAGCAATACTTTGTTAATTTTTAGTTGCTTCAGTTTTTTTTTCCACTGGGGAGTTCCAGCATGTGCCATAGCACAATCATTCTAATGCCAGTGAAAGTAATGAATCACTGGTATTCAGGTGAGGAAGAAAGTGGTGGAATTCATAGTTTAAATGTGGCCCTATCGACACAAAAATAGTTTAGAAAATATTTGATACCTTGCTGCTGAAAACAGTTTCATGTCTTTGTCTTCATATATCTGCCTAATTCTCCCCAGAGAGGTTTGTGATAGCTGTGTCCTCTTGGCATGACAAATGAATCTGGACTGCACAAGCTAGGCTGGAAAATTGATGTTTTTACGTTGTCACTGTTATTTATGTTACCAAGCTAAAAATGTGAGGGTTATGAGTTTTTAAACTCTAATGGAGAAACAGAAAAATTACATGGAATGTTTATGGCTGACTGGCAGCAAACTTGGATATCCCAGCCTAATAAAATTAGAAACCAAGGTCATTTCAGTAGGAATGCCTTTTGAAGGTAATCTATCAGGATTTTGCAAAGCAGTCATCTAAACAGGTCTGTCATTCAGCCTGCCCCACTCCATCAGCCTTCTGAGAATGCTTGTCCAAAGTTCTCTGAGATTCTGAATGACCACAAATATTTGAGGCCCTAATCTTTCTTTGCACCTACTAGATTGGAAATTCCCAACCTTTTGAGTTCCCAACCTCACTTGAGTTTATGTTCTGGGAAAGCTGCCAGTATGACCAGCATCATTGCAGTGCATTGCCTTGGGCTCTATGCCATGTCTCACCTGCAGTGTTCATGCTGCACTGCTGAGGATCCTCATAGTGTTTGGGAAGCAACATGGTGGGTGAGACTACAGGTGTAAGCGTGGAAGGATGCTGAAGGACTTTTATGCATCAATGGAAGCACAGCTAGTTTCTGAAGTGTGGAAGCAGGGAAAAGATTTGATCAGACAGTTTTAAAAACAAGCTATGGGGGGAAAAAACAACAACTCTGCAATCTAAAAGACAGATCTTTTATGTTCAAAACATCTTCCATAATATCACACCTTTACTTTCCTACACAAAGCCATTTCCATAATAGGCATCAAAGATTTTACATTAAGAGCTGTAAACCTTGGCAGAATTACTTTGGAAATCCTGTGTGTGTGTGCGCGCGCACAACAATAGATACAACATTGGGTAAATCTTAGAATGGAGATTTTGGTTACCAAAGTAAGTTCCTGCAGTCCAGCTTTGCAAAATATAACAAAGTTAGGGGACAGGCTGGTAATTAGATATTCACTGAGGGCAGCATTCTTTAATGCTCATGGTCATTGCTGCAAATTCCCTATTGGTTTCAGTAGATACTGTATTATGAATGAACTGTACTTCCTTGAAAATGCCTTTCATGTTGTCTGAGCTGTTGGCTCTGGTTTTCCAGTCAGCTAGTGCCTTTGGCCTCTCTGGCCATAAACTGGATTCAATACCAGAATTTTTGTTTGAGATTCCTTCTATCCAGGCTGAATAGCTTTGACATACTGCTAGGTGAGCAATTTTTCATAGACTGGAAAGTCTATTTAACAAATTTCCCTACTTTCCAAGTGTAATGACTCAAGCCTGTACAATATATGGGCATCAGCATTTCACTACTTTGCTTCACAGATGAACATATGTATTCAACTGCAAAACTTCCCTGCCTGTTCTAAGGATTCTCTTTAAACGACACACAGCTTATGTAGGTAAGAGTGGTGTTTCATACCAGCTTTATCTCTTTTTAAGGATCGTCATGATAGTCTTCCTATCAAAGTCCAAAGGAAAAGACATGCCTTAGCTATAGAAAGTGCTAAACAATAGGAACATAAGAAGCAACAAATAGTAAAAATGTGCAGCCTGACTTAGTTCTCTTTTTCACACACATTGTTTGTGCTATGATATATTTTAAAGAGGAAAGTTAGTTAGAAAGGAGAACTTGTGCTTTTGATTTCTCTACATTGAGGGGAAGTATCACTTCTAAGTAAATATGATGCTGCCCAAAGCTAATTTTGAAATTGAAATAATCTTAGTAAAATCTTAGCAATTAATTTTGCTGCTTTTCCTAGGGACAGTGAAGCAGCTGAAAGCGTACCAATGTAGGGCAGGTTACGTCCTTCAGTACCTGGCATCTGGGCATGTCATGAGCCATGGTAGATTTTATCTAGTGTCAAAGAATTTTTTTAATTTATACAAATGCAAAACCAAAAGCAGAAATACAAAACACATTTAATCATTTTCTCAAAATTGCAAATTAGGACTGTGGCAGCACTAGAACTTGAATCATGTTTTCAAAGCTTAAGCCACTGTAGCCCCCTTGCCCTTAGTTTGGCCTTAGCTACAAGATAATCAGTTTTGAGGCCAAAGGCAGAGTACTTCTAGCCCATTATTGCTGGATGTGTTTGCCTATAGCCCAGCAAAAGCCAAGGACAGCTGTGTAGAAACCATGCTTCCTCCCAGATGATGATCTTGCAGATCTTTTTGGAAAATTCCTCAGGAATCCTTAAAACATGTGGGAAGAGTAAAACAGGATTCAACTTGAAATCTTTATATCTTAACACCTATGCAAAGGCAATTCCACTTTTGATCTGTCTCAAATCTAGACATAACAGAAGAAACAATATTGTATTTGGGTTGAAAAGCCTATAATTTCCTATTCACAGTGAACTCCTGGGCACAATTGCAGGTGGAAATTGCTCAAGGTGTGAAACAGAAAATCTTGCAGAAAATCTGCTTTTCTCATGCTTAAGTGGCAATCATTATGACGTATCACAATGTATTCACTCACTTGCTTGTCTGCTTCTGGAGGGAACTATGCTATGGAGGGGAGTTCTTTGCCCACAAAAAGAAATCTACCATTCCCACATAATTATATCCCCTCACAGTCAAACACATGCTTTGGAGCACTGAGCAAGGCTTTTTGTATCTGGCTTTTGCAGAGCTAAGATGCAGCAGGTCAATGAGTTGCAGAGACTGACTGAGAATTACAGTTTAAATTGAGTTTCTTCTTTTAATTCATAGATTCTCATATGGCTTGAATTCTCCGTCTCGCATCAAGGAGACTTCTTAGTCAGGAGAACTGCTGCCTAGAGGGGCCTTGGATGTGAGTGATGATGCTGAGAAGGGTTTTGAAAACATCCCTGGCCAAATAATCNTTTTAATCTGTTGAACTCATTCAAGAGCATGCTGCAGGAGAAGCTGGGATTGAGACTGTCTCTCTTCCCAAGCTGTGGTAGACTCATTCAGATTTGCTGTGATAGTGAGCGGGTCCCAACTTTCTGCAAGGCAACCTCCTTTCAGCATGTGTTCTGCTCCACAGGACAGTAAAGTACAAGTAGAGGCATCTTATTCAGTGCAGTTTTTTTGTTGATAAAACTAAGTGAAACAGTTCTTTCCACGTAATCCCCCAGGAGCACTGCTACTCTGAATGAGTTGGAGCTTGTTGCTACTCATACTTCAACAAAACTAACATCTCTTCTGTTTTGAATCAGTGTAGGCAGCAACTTTAAAGGAAAATACATGTAAAAGACAAATTCTGAGTGAGATAAGAATATGCATGAAAGATCCACGGGATTTACTTTTCAATAAGGAAAATAAATTTGCTTTTCTCAGTTGCCATTTATATAACTACAGTAAAACTTGTTACCTATCTGTACAGGAAGTCAAAATCATACTACTGGATAATGAGATAGCTTATTTTTCCAGTGTTTCACATGCAGTTCCTTATATTGAACATAAATACCAATGTTTGGAAAAAGAAGCAAATTCTTGTTATTCTGCAAAGATATTTTGAATCTTAACCAGAATTTGCAGTGGTGTACTTTAAAAGTTTTATAAAGACTTAGCAAGTTCCTCTCAGTGCATTGTTTCTCATTAGGTGGAATTACCGTTCCACTTTCAAATGTGTCTGACGGTGAAAAGCAGTGATGGCAATATTCAAGGTAGGACAACCTAGTAGCAAATAAATAGAAAAATATTTAGATTATATTTGAATACTTATCCCACACTCAGCCTACAGGCTTGTTTAGGCAGCCATGTAGCAGACTGGATTTTAAAGATACTGTCTGTAAGCTCCCCCAGGCAGCCCTAGAAATTTTGCCCCAGTATTTATATTTATTTCAAAGCTGTAGGTTCTGATATAACAATCAGGTATCTAAAAACAAAGTAGAAAAAAACTTATAGTGTAAACTGAATTGCTAGTAGTTGCTAACTGTTTATTTAGCCACTGTCATCTTTATAAAGCTGCTGCTTCTGTTCTAAAACAATTAAGTACTCTTCCCCAAACATTAACAATGTCTAAACACAAGCCACTGCAAAACATTGTACAGATTATGAAGCAGAAAGTTTAAAATAGGCAAAAGGAAACTAAATCAGCATTAGGAAGCACTGGATAGAATCTGTTTAATTTTAGATATTCATTTTTATATATTTGAGCCTCATAAAGCACATTTTCGTGATCAAAGATATGGAAATATAAAACATATTGCCTTTAAAAAGTTGTATAGATGAGAAAACAAGTTTAATTTATAGTATTTTTTATATCCCAGCAAAATTGGTAGTTTACTTTGCATCTGTAACAAATTGTTGTTAGCAAATGTAGCTACTATGAATAAGAACCATGTTACTAGAATCTAGTTAACCAAGTTCATAAATTAGATACCTTATTTTTGCTTACAACATGGCTGATGTTCATATTTGGCTCAAAGGTGCTTATGTTAAACACATTAATATTTTAGTAACTAATAATATTCTCCCTTTTCATGTTGGCTTTGTACTTACTCTGCGTTGTGCAGGCAGTCACAATATACAAGGCTGGTTAATAATCTTTGCACTCTTAACAAGAAAAAGAAATAATCTACTTGTAGATACACATTTCACTGGTCTGATCAAGATCATTTGCTGTGTTCCTTCTGCTCTGCTCTTACTGAAAACTTGGGTTTTTTTCTTTTTAAAGTTCTCCAGTCTGAAGGCACCTATTCTTTATTTTACTTCTGTTCGAAAATGTTCTTATGATGAAGGTAAGACACTATTGATGGCATTTAGAACTCTTTGACATTTTCTAGTCTTGAGCTCTACAGCAGAAGAGCAAGAAATGACTGAAGAAGGCAATATTAAAAAAAGACTACTTAATAGTTTTGAGCTGAATCAGGGGCTCAGGTTGTAGTAGGTTTGGAGCTATATTTTAACATTATGTTTGGTGGTATGGAAGATATGCTACTTTTTTAAACTGGGGACTTGAAAATTCATGTGTTTAAGGAATTTAACTTAAATCATGTGCCCCTTGAATGTTATGTATGTTAACTTTGAATAAGAATATATGAAAGTCACACCCAACTTGCTTCCTAGTTATTTTTCTTCCTAATAACTTCAGATACAGCAGAAACCAGAGCCATGTTTGGGATAATTATTTTACTGCAGAGTTTTAACCCTGGTTATAACCCATTTGACTTTCATGAAAGCAGAGTTTATTCACAACCTAATCTCTAATCTTACAGTGGAGTCTCCAAGTTTTAAACCTATCCCTTTTGCTGAGGGCGTGATTTTGTGCTGAAGCTTTTGATACTATTCTGATTCAGCAATGGCCTTGCTGGGCCCACTAATGGACCCATGCTCCACCTTGGCCAGGAGACAAAGATCCACCTACAGCAATCCTTCCTTAATGGGATAAATATTTTTTTTAATTATTTTTTCAGGTGACAATGTTGCTGATTGGAAAATTGTGTTTTATGAATGCTTGGAAGAATTGTGCTGTTGGGTTATTTCATCAAGTTATTTGTTGTTGGAGAGCTTATTTAAAGTCTTAATCAAATGAGGAAATACCTCTGCTATTGCGGGCCAAAGTCTCTTAACATTTTTTTTTCACTTCATCTTTTTGATGCTGACTGAGTAGATTTTTTTTTTTATTTTATTGAAACAGTTCAGATTTTTCTCAGACCTCCTTCAAACATCTTCAGCTGCAGGTATGAATCTCTTTAAGGAGATCCTGCCTATAGTAAGGAAGATTCTTTCAACTGCTACAGCTTCTGATGACCACACATTACTTAACCTCATGCTGAAAGAAGATGTGATATCCAAGGAGTACCATCAAGCCTTACTCCATGAAAAAGACAGAGAGGACCTTGCAAGGAAGATATCTTTGACATTTGTGGAAAAATGGGACTTATACTCGAACACTGTGGTTCCCCTCTGTTGTTTAAACCTCTATGGCAGTAAGCCTCAAAGCATGACAGATAATGAGCCAACAGGAAGCAAGTACATTTCTGGTAAATCAGCCTTTTTTTTTCTTTTTTTGCTTTGCTAAAGATTTGCTTTTGTTTATTGCATTTTGAGATTGCATTGTGGCATAGTGCACAAGTGCATCAGTGGAGAGCAGGTGGGTAAGAAAAGAGAGCGGAATGTAATGCAAGACCAGCTATAAGGAGATCCACCCATTCAGGATAGCTACCGGATACCCATTTTCATAGGCAGGCCATAATAAAACTTGTTTTTTGCCACCTTTTGCAGAACAAGAAATGCAAAGTAGATTAGAGAGACCATGGTAAGGTCAGTTTTTCTCAAATGAGATATGAACCATTGATAGTCTGAGTAGCATTTGTTCACGACACGTGCTGGCAACCCATGTAGGGAAATCTCTTTATCTTTTTCAATCGTATATGGGAGGAATGCTCTTCACTTTAAATTCCAGATGCCTATAAGCAATAAAATTGCACTGGCTACAAGAGACTGCTACAGATTTAAGGAGGGGACGTACGTCATGATTTATGAGGCTGGATCAAGAATTTTGAGGTTTTTAGTGGGCAGCAGGAAAGATAACAATGCAAACACCATGTAATTCTGAGGCAGTAAACTCACTTTTTAGTCTGACCCTCCAGAGGATTAATGTTGGAGAACTGGGATAGCTCTGGGACAACGCTAGCATTGTCCATACTATGTAAAATGACAGAACCTCAGCTTAAATTATAGCATTCAGAGTTACTTTTGCAAAACCCAGCAACTGTAAAAGGAAGGTAAAAGTATACTTAATAGAATATTGGGGTAGTCCTGTAAAGCTGATGGAAGGACCTTGGGCTGTAATGTAGTGAGGGGTATAAATTTTTTCCTCTTCTAAAATACAGTATTGGACATCACTTCTCAAGGCATGGATGAAAGTATCAGAGGAAACACTGGGAAAAAAAAATAAGATAGTTCATGAGAGGGAAAAATACTGACCTTGAAGATTTTAGTGCTATTATTACACAGATTCAGATTAATGCCAAGAATTTATATTTTAAATGTAGAATATCATAGCAGGTGACCTAGTGTCACTTATACTGGGAGTATGTGTAGTCTGTTTTCTACTTTTAAATAAATCCCTGAAGTGCTTGAAAAGATACCTGCTCCTTCTCTTTTTTGTAATGGTAGCACCTAAAATCTCCATTCAGAGGTCTTGATCTTGTCATGCCTGGTTCTGTGTCTCTGTCACAAAGTCTATGTTTATTTGAGACATGACAGAGGGTAGCTGAAGTGTATCAGAAGAAGCATTAGTCTTCACCTGTCACATGTTCAACCATTGTCACTGTCCTCTAGATTTTGTAGTAGAGATGGGCTTAAAAAAAAGTATTTTCAAAGATATTAATTCACCAGGAAATGACTCAAATGGTATTAGAGACTTCAGCTTCCCTTCAAGCAAATTCTTTTCTTTCTTTTTGAAATTTGTTAATTTTTCAGCCTTATGTTCAAGCATTGTTTTACTCTGAAAAAGCCTTACAAAGAAAACTCGGGTTAGGAGCAGATTGATATCAGCAGGTTTCTCACTGACTGCTTAATAGGTTTGCAGCTATTTCTTCTACCACAAAACAGATCTTTACAATTTCTGGACTCATATGTCCCAGCTTCCCCCCTCTGGCAAAGGGCATTACTGACATCCATTTTGCAGTGCTTCCAATACTAATCAATATGTGCTGTTCCCTCCTTCTGCTGTAGGGCAGCATATCAGCAAACATTGAAGCAAAGAAGCTGCTGGTCACCTGAGAAGCTTAGGTAGTTCTCAGCTGTCTCGCAGCTTCTTGTTTTCCAGACTGCTTTTCCCTCTGTCTCTAAGACAATCTTTATAGACTAGTCCACTAGATGAACCAGTACTCTGATTTGCTCCAGCAATGCCTTTCTGCTGTTTCTAAGCAGCTATGGGTGTTGTACAAAAAGTGGACAACAGTCTTTGCTGCGGTTACGAATTGGAATCACAGTAAACAGCTGAACTCTTTTGTTCCCCAAACTTTCACTCTTGAAGTATATAGATTGTCTCATGGGATTACAGCCTTAGAAGCTAGTAAAGAAATCTGCCTGCAGGGCTAGTATAGGAAATTATAACTCATCAGGTTGGTGCTGCACATTAGAACAGGGCTAACAAATAACCCTCTTAAATTTTGTGGGGATTTCTCGTGCAATGTCTCCTGCCAAACCAGAGCACAAAAATACAGAATCTGTGTTTGTGCAGCCTTGCATTATTTTCTGCTCTGAATGCTGTTACACCGAGATGCTGCTTTTCTTCTCATGTGGGTAGAGGAATTCCAAGAACACAGCTGCCTGGCTGGTTAGGGAGCCCGAAGAGGCTAGTGCTCTTCATCACAGGCTGGGTCCTGTATCTCTGTAAACACTGGGAACAGATCAGCTACTCCCAGGAAGGAAACAGCTTTAGCTCTTCTCAGTGAGCATGAAGTGGATCTCCTCTGCCAAGGTAAAAGGCTTACACAGGTCAGCAGCTGCTTTGCTTATAGGACCTGCTGCCTTGTGCAGAAACCATTTGTTACCAAGTAGCTGATTAAAAACTTGCCTTACTGAAGCAGAAATCCTGGATGTCATTGACTTCATCAAATACCATTTCCTTCCTTTCCTCTTCAGACTCTGGTGGAACTTTTGTTATAAGCTATAGCCAATGGAATAATACTACGAAACGTATTTGCTCACTTGAGAATATATTCTCTTTCATAATTAATTTCTAATTTGTGTAAATCTATGCCTGATAAAACATAGAAAAATAGGTAAATAAGCTTGCAGAGCCACACAGAAGCAGCTATAGGCATCATGGTAGAAACGCTCGTGAATGAAGTTGGTTTTCAAAAGGTTGTTCATCTTATGCCAGGTAGGCGCTGGCAGGGTAAGCCATGATTAGATGAATAAAGATTCTGGCAGATGCTGCTACAAACAAACTCTGAACAGCATGTGTAAGCCAGACAAGATTTACAAGCTCCTGTTTCATAGAACATCGTATTAGTCATTTTGGGCCAATGGCAAGACACTTGCATAAGATACCAAACTAATTTTGTATTGGTAGATTCTGTGAACATGTGAAAGAAACACTTTCACTTCTGTTACCCCAAAAGGAGCTGTAAGGTAAATGTGTTGGCATGTGGCTTGCTTTATTTTTACTGATGGAGTGTTTAACAGCATGACTTTTGGACAGATTTGAATTGGAATAAAAAAGGAGAGGAAGAATTCTGGGGAGCACCAGACATGGTTACCGCCAGCTCTCATCCAATTTCAGTTTCCAATCAAATAAATCAACCTGTTCCTAACTAGTGGCAAGTGCAAGCTCTTCTTAGTGGTGATGAGTGCATGTTAAAGGTAATAGTGCTTATTATACAGGGTTGCTAGAAGGGAGGTTCCTCTTAATTTTCCTCTTTGGAATTCCCCCTGAGCTTTTAACTCTTCTGCAGTGACTGGTGTAGCTCATTTCCTCCTTTCTGGTGTCACTTTCTATAAGCCCTGAGCAGTGATAGCAGCTCTCCTCCTTTTTTGGTACTGAACACAGAGTGAAAGAACAGGAACTGTGCAGTTTACTAAGGTCAGTTTTTCCTCAACTCTTCAATGCAGTGCTTTTGTTATGGTAAATTCATCTTATTTTACCTTTTGTAGATATTGGTAACTACAGTGTGTCAGTATCTGGACATGTATTGCTTGAAATATTAGTAGGATGAAGTCTGAATGTGGGTGAAATTTGGGAGAATTTTTAGTGATTTTGTTTTGTGGTTAGCCCTGTTACTTGCTCAAAAGTGCTGGAGTTTGTTTCAGACTTTAAGAATGTACTTGTTTTTTGTATAAATGTTGTTCCTATAGAAAGTGAAACAGAGTCATAGGAAGAAACTGGCTTATTTCCATCTTTTTCAGAGATCTGGCAAGACAACCTAGAACTCTACTTTCCCAATTAGGAGGGCTGAGATTCTGTCTTGAAGCAAATCTCAGAGTTCAAATGTACTTTTTCTGCCAAAAAAGCTTATAGGCAAGGTGTCTGCTGTGCTGCTTTATTTCATTTTGCTGCTGGGATGCGAGAGCTGGGCACAGCTGTGACACACGAGGCGATACTGGGTATGAAAAGGCAAATTCTGCTCTCCAATCACAACTCTGCCAGACACAGGACAGTACATTATTAGTCTGTCTGAAGTCAGCTGTCTCCTGTGCAAGACTAGTAACAGTTCTTTAATCTGTTGTGTTGGTCACTCTACAGCTAAGTTCATTGAAAGGCAGAAGCTCCTTTTACCTGATATACTTTTTCTAATTTCTTTAAACTCACCTCTAAGGGAGACAAAGGAGACTGTAGCAGGATATAGAGCAGCTTTTCTTTTCCAACATCTTCTCTGTTCTTCCTTTTTAGATTATAAAGCCCATGGAAAGTAACACACTACTCCATTGGCAAGATAAAGACTGTTGGTAAAAGTAGTATCTTTTGTTAAATCAGGTAGTACAAAAGGAAGAGTTAAACTGGCTTTCAGATGTATATACCTTTCATAGATCTGAAATAGAAACTAAAATTTTCAAAGCTAAATATAAATTGAGCGTCATTACTTGCAGTTTACGAATAATCAGGCCATCTCTGAAAGGAAAGTCTGTTTGGTACCTGTGGAGCAGAGGAATTGTTTGTGATGGATTTGTGGAGAGGAAAGGGAGACAAGTGACTGTAGCAAAGAGGGGACTTCATCCCTCCTCGCTGCTTGCTTGCCCACCTCCCAGAGAGCATTGCCCCAAAACACTGCCTGCAGCAAAAGCCAGGAAACACATCCCTTTCTTCTGGTGTTTTTATCATGCACAATGATGCACCTTTGGGGGGTGCAGAAGAAGAGAGAAAACTTTCTAAAGTTGTTTAAAAAAAAAAAAAAGCTTTAAAATTGTGGCTGATGATACTGAACTTTTAGCTCAAAGTACCAGTGTTTCACTGGACTCCTTATTTAGTTTGATATAACCTGGGTTTTGTCAGTGTACTTCACTCAAATTCATGTGTAGCAGTTAATGGGCCTGGGTTGTGGCAAGAAAATAACAGTTCTTCAGCAATCTTTGTGTTTAGTTTTTTCAACCTCCTGTCTTCACAGCAGTCCTGTAGTCTAAGAGCTGTAATAGCTGTCCTGTAGACAGGAGCTGTAATATTATGTCATCCTCTGGTTAAGAAATGTGTGATTTGCATGACACTACTACTATTTTCTAGGAATTATCATCAGCTTCCTAAATTGGTACAAAAATTAAATTGCATGTGTATTTGTGTGTGTTTCCTCTCTTCCTGAAATGACTTTACATAATTTCATTTTCTTAACCTCTATACTCATGTGGGAGATAATTATCCATCAGTTCAGATGTCAACAGAGTTTTGGGACGGAAACCCCCTAACAAATCTCCTCAGAAGCATGCACCTTATTTTTAGAGTACATGTTAAATTATCGTCTGTATAATTCTTCTCCATTCTCTTGATTTTAGTTAGTAGCAAACCCCATTACCTGGAGTCTTTAACATGTTGATCCTTTAAAATATAAGACATGTCTAAATCAAATTATTGGGGCAAAATGATAAATCACAACCACCTCCCTTATCTTTAGAAATCTAAAATTCCCCACCTAACTCTTAAGACTTGTACATGATTGAAGTGAACACCTACTCCTTTTTTAACTGGATTCTTTTTCCTCATACAGTGATGTTCACTATTTCTTATAGCGCTTTCCCAGCATTTTTAATTCATATGGTATCACTTGGACTCTAAGAGATCACTGAAAAAACCATTGAGAGTCTTAGAAGTGAATCATTTGGTTGTGCTGTATATGCAGAATACAAATGCATCCCAGGTAGAAACCTTGCTGTAGCAGGTATGCACTGAATCGTTGCAGAGGTAATACAAAGGGAACACAGGTCTAGCAAACATATGCAGCTGGAGTGTAGAGGCTGCTGGAGAAAGGAGGCATTATTTAAAGATTTAAAGAAAAAAATCTGTCTTAACTGGTGTCCAAACAACAAAGGATTGAAGTTTCTGAATGGCAAGAAAATGCATTCGGAAGTGCGTCCTGTCTTTCCCCACCCAGCATGTGCACTTTGTGTGTGGAGGCCTGCCGCAAAGGAGAGTGCAGGCGTCTCTCAGGACTTCAGTCCTTTCTCTTGAAGGTCCGTGCAGGACCTCCCAGCTCTCCCACTGAGAGTTGTCTCTAGCCTATACAGTCCTAACACAGAAGTTCTGACAAAATCTTTTAGTCCTCTGGTGTGAAAATGTGCCAAATGCCCATTTTGGCAGCACTGTGTGGGACCCCAAAGGGGAATGTATTATCGATAAACTAAGTTGAAATAATGTGTGAAACAACAGAGAAAGTATTGAGCAGTATAGAGCTTATTCATCTTTGGTCTCAGACAGGGGACTGCTGGGATGATGTGAGAAAAAAGAGGAAGGCCTGGGAAAGGAATTGCTGTTGTAAACAAGCATGGTAACATCTAGTTTCGATTTGTGTGCTTCAGTTATAACATGCCGCAAAACACTCGCTGTCCCTGAAGTGTAATTCTCCTTGCCTCTGGCTCCCTCAGTGTAGAATTTTTCATCTATCAAAAACTCATTTTTTTCCTGCACCCTTGGACAGAGTGCTTTCCATGGTGGCATCATGATTTTAATGCAGCAAAGCACAGCTACTACTAAGAATTTGTTGGTTCAGCTGCAGAAAGAAATCACAGCATCCCAAACCCAGTGTAGTCAATAGAAAGACAGCTATGCACAGATTTGTGACAAAACTAAAGCAATGATGAAAAAAGAGGGTAAGCTGAGGGCCATTCAGACCAGTGAAACAACAAAGACAAGCAATCAAGTTTTTCATTCTTGAAAGAGTGCCAATCTTCATTATTCCCAAGGTAGAAGACTATGTTTCACTCCTGTGCTCCTGCATTATAGCACCTTTTATGTTCTTTTTTTTTTTTTTTTCCTCTAGCCAGCCTTGGCACCAGCAAGACTTCTTCTTGGCTGCTTCCTGAATTCTTGACCGTTGTAGCTGAAAACATTTTGCATTACTTATGTATTTATCTGCATGGAAATGCTATTGAAAGAAAGGTTTAAAATAATAAAAGCTCTTATGACTGTGACTTAATTAAAGCTTAGTATTTCCATGAAGGTTAAGTAGGCCTACTTAGTCTCTTTCCATAGGATTTGCCCTTTTGTTTGCTATAATCAAACAGTTTACTAATCACTGAATGTGGAGTGATGCATTTGTCTGTCTTGGATTCCCTTTATGGCTTCTGCCCAATTACTCTGTCACTATCCCCAAAATTATATTGACTCAGAGGTAATGCTTCAACAGTGTTATTCACAAAGTCTGGCAACCTGGCATTCTGAAAGACCCAAATCTATTTAGATTTTACATCAATTCAACAAAGGAAGGGGCAAAATGTTGCAACAAACTGAAAATTTGATCTGGTATGTTTGTAGCCTCAGTCTTGGTTCTCATGCAGGTTTGTGAACTTCTGCTTTCTATTTACAGCATGGCAGGCAATAATACCAAATTTTTGTAATCTTGGTAATGCAATGAGGCCATGAAACATGAAAAAGGAGAACTACCTGAGTGTATGTTATTCCTACTCATGGGACCTCACTGTGTCCACCCGCTCTTCTGAGTTCTGGCTCTACATTCTGGTGTGTTCTGCAGCAAAGTGCATATCAATGATCTGTAAACACTGGGGAGCAAATATTTGCTTTTGAAATAGTTGATAAAGATTACGAATAAACACAAGTAGTGTTATTTCACTACCTGTGCAATAGCTAGGATGAATGTTTGAACTTATTCAAGTGCAGCTGCAGTAACTGGAAGGAAATAGAAGGGATTTAAAATGAGGTGGAGGAAGAGATAAATTTTATCAAGAAATGTAGCTGCAGCAGTCTAAGCAGGTCTCATATAAGCATGGGTGACTGGAGCAGGGAGCCCATTAGATCAGTCAGATTAGACTAGATTCTGTATGGTGCACTGACTGAAAGGCTGTAGCAATTCACAACTCTTGAGGAGGTACATGCATGAGTTCTGAGGGGGAAAGAAAATTGATTGAAAAATAATTGCAGTACATTCCAAATGTCAGTGAGTGCCCTGTTACCAGAAACTAATTCCCTAGGTGACCATGCCATTCTGTACACAATCAGCCGTACGGTTTGGGAAAGATTATCTAAAATAAGTGTTCTACATTTCACTGTTCCTTCTTCCGCTGAGGAGATGTCTCCTAATGCCACCTCCAGGGCTTTGGAGCTGCATGTAGCATCCCAGGCAGAAGCTGCTTCCCTTGAGAAGAAATTGTCCTCACAGTAAATAATGGGATTCTTCTCCCATCCTCTTCACTGCAGTCTTCTCATTTCCCCAATACCTCCTGGACCTGTGCTTGCATCATTTATATCCTGACAAAGATACAGGAGTTGCGATTTATTCAATACTTGGCACTTTTGGTCTGGGTGGTCAGACTGCAGTATCCCACTCCTCTGATTGGAGTGAAAAATGGGTAAGTCTCATTGCAAGCTGTATCTGGATGTATAAGTTTAAGTAACTCAGGGTTATAACTCAACACGAGACTTGGTAAGCAATACCAGTTCCACATCTCGTCTTGTTGACAGAAAGCCACAGTGCAGGACTTGTAGTTTTGATTGACAAAAGCTGTGGTTTTGTCATAGCTAACTGTTTTGCAATTTGATTTCAGACAGCAAGAGACAAATCATGGATTCAGCATTTGTGTCTGAAAATGGCTATCTTGATTTGCTGCACAGTGATATCGATCCATTGCATCTGTATACTCTCCTTGATCATAAGTCATCTGGAAGTGAAGAAGGTGACTTCTCTGCAGGTTAGTAAAACACTAAAAAATACTTGATTAGTTTAAAGTTATTACCATCTCCCATAGCCATCTAATGGCAGTTTATCATGGTGGCTGGACTAAATTCAACAGACACTTGCTCTTATGATATGATAACTGTCCATATCTGTATATAAAACAGCAACTGCTTCCAGAAACTATCATGTTTTTAAAACTGTACATATTTACAGCTTCCTGCTCAGTGAGTCTAACAAAGCATAGTATACATGTCACTCGTCAAGGTGTGAGGCTATTGTCTTTGAGTTTGATATAATTTCTGTAAATTTGTTCCTATTGTAAGCTGGTCAAGGGTAATTGTCAACACTGTTGTAGTTTCAAGCCAAAAGCTTTGCAAAACAGAGACTTTTAGATGAGTTTGTGATGAAGCCAGTCTGCAAGCAGAAGAGTATTTAATTTCCTTCTGAGATCCTAAGGCATCAACACAACGGACTTTCATTACCAGATGCCATTTTACAGCTTTTGCGGGCACAAACCAATGATTTTATGATTCTGTGATAGAAGAGAAAGCAGAAGGGCCAAGGCGCTAAGATGATAGTTTCTTGCACATAAGTTTTTATAGGTAATCTGGTTAGGAGGTTGCCCTGACTGTCTAATTCTCTGCTCTTGAATTTGTGTGGAGGTTGTGGAACATTCTGCTCTCCCTGAGTTTGCTGGCATAAGTGTATGAAAGTGTATCTGTGCTACGGACTGTGTTGTGGAGCAATAGCTGAGCTTATTTTAAACAAATGATCTGGACTGTGGGTTGAGAGTGGCAATGAAAGGGGCAGAACAGATGTATGCCAGAAATGAAGTCCTATCGCTCTGTACCCAAAAGGTACAAAATGTTACCAAATTGGAGGATACCATTTTGCATCCTTGTTGCTTTCATGAGTGACCAGTGTGAGCAGGTACATGGGCAAATCTGTGGAGAACTGAGCACCAGAATCTGGAATCATCTTTGTGATTGATTATTTCCCAGGTTGAGCTTTGCTCTCTCAACTTCGGACTGTTAATAATACTTGCAGCAGTGTTTCTTCACTCCCATGACCTCACTTCTGCAATGACTGAAAGTAGGATAATTAGGGATCAAGGACTGAGTCTTGTTATTTCAGAGATGTTTCACTAATTTGAATGCTTTTGAGCCTTAGCAGTGTCTGAGATGATGGAAATAAATTGAACATTGTCAGGACATGATGCCAGTTATTGGAAGCTGGACATCTGTACTGTGAAGGTGTTAGCATGGTCCCTGGCGTGTTTGTGCCTTGGCCAACCAGCAGCTTCATAGGCAATTTGTAGTTGCACTTCAAGGGTTAGTGTGGACCAAGCATCATTCTGAACAGGGAATTTGGATGGTACCACGATATCCTGAAGAGTAAGAAGGTTTAATAGTATGGATGAGTCCAGGCCATGTATGTAGGCCTTAGTGTCATAGAACGGATTCTGGAACTGCTTCATTTACTGGGAGAGATGAAGTCTCAGAATTTAGCAAAAAGAAAAAATGTTGGTTTCTGGGTGACTATAAATTGCTGAGAGTTCAGTTCTGTTCCTACATAGCCAACATACTATGAAGAGCCAAAGCCTTATGCTGAAGTAACAAATCTGCCTTTTCTGCATGTCCTGCTGTCTGATTTTTTTACTCCTTGGTTATGGTATTCATTGACCTAATGCGTACTCCTTTTTAATTCTAGGTCCTGAAGTTGATGCCAGCAACTATGATCAGTTCAATAATATGGATTTCCTGTGTACAATGGAAAATGGTGAAAATGGGGATGAATTGTATCTCTCTTCCAACACCACAGAAGCTTATGCTAGAATAGGTATGAAAGCAATTTTTGGTTTTTTAATCATTATTTTCCAATCATTTGCTATAGCTATTTCTTACAAATCCTGTTTTCAGTCTAGAGCAGTGGCACATACTGAAGTGGCCTGTCCCTCATGCATGGTAGATCTAGCCAGGGTACCTAAACCTGTGCAGTGTGGGGAAACAGATGAACAGTATCTTGTGGTTGTTGGGGGAAAATCTCTCTATTAATGGCTCCTTCTGTTATTTCCTGTCTCAACTTCTCCTTTCTTGTGTTCTTTATTTCCTGAGCAACAATTTACAAGAAAAACTTAATTTAACTCTTCAATTTCACCGATACTGCAGAATTCTGTTAATGAGGATAAGCTTACAAGAGTTTTACTGTGAAATTTACTGTGTCATTACTGTGTTCCTTTTCTTTTTTCTTTCTTTCCTTCTTGCTAGCTGAATTAGTAGAATATGTGCTCAAAGATCAACAGGAGAAGCAGGTGGAAGATACTTTTGGTAAGTTTTATGTGGCAAAGATTAATTTTCTCCATGACAGTGTTCTGGCTAACATTTGCACTGTACTTCATCCCCACAATTTGAACACTGATAAGACTTCTGTACATCTGGTATCCTCTTCTATTCCCCTGGGAACTGTGTCCCAGGATTTTCTTGGCAAACTTTGAGGGTTTTCTGCATTCTGCAGGCCTTTCTCAAAGATTGCAGTTTTATCTCTGACCAAGTTGCTGATCATGTCGCCGTGGTCATAGTGTATGCACAGCTTAACAGTCTGGTGCAGTATATGCCCTTAGTTAGCATCAGACTTATTCTGAGCACAACATAGATGATATACATAAGTTCATTAAACCTGACTCACCCAGAGGACTTAGCATGTGTATAAATGCAATTCACGCACACTTATTTCTGTCCAGGATGCCCAGAGCTGCCTGAGGAAGCGTGTCAAATTTCACTTTTCTCCCTGATCAATGCAGCAATGGTATAACATATGTGTAGTAAATAATTCCTTCATTCAGTGCTTGACCAGGGATAATTGCTTGGCTTTTGGTACAAAATCATTGTTTTGATAGTGGCACAAATGCAGCTGTTTACTATTTCAGGATATATATTAATATGTGGGAAATCTGTAGAATCAGAAAAAATCACAGAATATCCTGGTTTATGTTTGAGGAAAGTAATTTGGAATAATTTACCAAAGGTCAGTCCTTCCCTAGAACAATTCTGGCTACAGGAAGCTCACATGCCTTTTAAATGCTTTTTACTACTGTCTGGTGTGTTTAGAATTTGCAGGGTTTTTGCACCTAATGGCAAAATTTATATTGGCTTTAGAGGAAACAAGATACAGTATCAGTACTTAAGTATTTGCCAGTAGAAGAATGCTATGGGTAACTTTACAGTTCTTACAACACAGAATATAAAATCTGTTTAGAACCCTTTACTCTGTCTCTTAAAGGATCTAATCCTGACGTGCGGAAAGCGGACTCCACAATCTGTAAGATTGTAAAGTAGGTATGTTTAGTCAGCGCTGGGCAGCATGTGGGGTAGTCCCCCCAAAGTCGTGTGCACCGGCACGCGGCAGCTTGCCCTATTTATATGTAGCAAAGTGTTACATATTCATGAAGTTTCCCAATACGCCTATACATATGCATAACCTGGCCCCGCTTCATATTGAAATTAGTTTCAAGAGGTCATTTCCATAAGCTCCTCACGACTGCACTTGCGCAGTGCCTCCTTGTGGTGGTCGTCTGGGGGTCGTGGTGATGAAGGCAGATGGTTCCTCTTCGTCACTGCTAGTAACCCCTTGTTCTTGTGCAGACTTAGTTGCTCCTTTGCTCTTGCCCAAACTGCAGGGTCAGTTTAAGCTGGTTCTTAAGGCAAATTCCTGGTTCTTATCAGGAACTGTCCTTTGTAAGGAGCCGCCAATCTTCTTGCTTCAGTTAGTTTGTGCAATAGTTAGCAAAGCATTTGAGCACTATCTATCAATTTGATTCTTTGGGGTACACAGCAATCTAGACAATTATTATGTAGCATTTTATCTACTAAGATTCCTTTAACCCCTTCTCTCAATCCTTTAATCCTACATAAAATGAGTAAGTAACTTTACTAATACTGAGAACACGCTGTAATACAGCTGTGATGTTTTATTAGCTGCTGAATTTATGGAAGTAGATTAATATTTTTCAATTCAGACACTAACACAGGGTGACAGAATCTGCGTTCAGACCTCTGTGGGCTTTCTAAATCATATCGATCTGGATATGTCTTTTATTGTGTGTTTTGTTTTTTATCTTTTATTTGGAGCATATTTCATCTTCGCTGCCTGTTGGTGTGGTTCTCTTGCTTTTGCCTCTTTCTATAATTTTTCTAGAAGAACAAAGGTTGACATTTGGCAATATTTCATGTTTTTAGCAGGGAACCTTATTTTGGATGAAATGGCTGCTGAAAACACTGAGAAATTTACTGACATAAAGATACAGAAATGTCACAAACGAAGTAAGTGAAAAACAGTTTGAAAGGCTGTAGTGTTTTAATTCTAAATTTGCATTTACAGTGCTTTGGTTTTAACACAGCCTCAATGCATCTCTCATGTAGGTCTTTACTGATACAACCAGATGTGCTTCCTCTGACTTTGCTCATCCTGTGTGGGCTGGAAGTGAAAACAGCTCCCCCAAGAACATTCTTTACAATTCAGAGAATTTGTTGTCCTGGAACATGACATCTAACAATTCCCTCTTTAATAGCAAGAACAACAGCAAAAATCTTTGTTTACTGACACAAAAATCTGCAGCCTAATTAAAACGTCATGGTCAGAGTAAAATAATACAAGGCTTTTCACATTCATGTTTTATACATTGGACCTGTACAGTTCTGAAATATATGAAATGAAACTGATAACACTCCCTTCTACTTTAAAAAATTAAAATAAATTTCCAAGGTGGAAACTTAAAATTAGCAAACTGGTTCATTTTTTGTCACTTACTATGTTCTTTTCTTTTCTTTTCTTTTTTTTTCTTTTCTTCGACTTCTTAGGCTCTGCAGAGAGCTGCTCTGATGATTCAGAACCCAAATACAAGAAAATTGGTAAGTTATTGGCTGAATAGGAAAAGATTATTGAACATATATGGTCTCATGTTCAAAAGTCTCATCCTCTGTTAGATATTGTAACTCTACCTTCAAGGGAAAGTTTGGTGTCATAGATTTGATAGTATGGCATCATCATGCATTTTCATGTTTCTACTTCCAGCAGAGTAGAAATAACTGTAGAGTCCCATTCTTATGCACCCCTGACTAATTCATGATGCAACAAATCTGTGCCATCTTTTCAGTAGCTATTAATCCGTGCATCGTAGGACCAACTACATGGTAGCCTGGGAACAGTTTGATCTTTATGCTTCAAAAGCACACATTACTGCCAGGTGATAGAAAAATTACTTCCTTAGCATCAGCAGAGGCACAGTTGAACTTTTCTAAATCTATCTGAGAGCAGAAAGCAAAACAGTGGAGAATTGGGTCAGAGCCAAATTTTGTAATTTTTTTCACGTACACCTTTTATTTGTGATGGGCAGTGTGACTCAGGCCATAGTTTGGCATTTCCAAAGAGGGTTTGATCCTCTTTGTTTTAAGTGTGACACCTTCCAAAAATACAGTAAAACTTCCTAGTGAAAATAATAACTGTGAAGAGACAGTTTCTTGGCCCAACCCATGCTATACAGTCCTTTAAACCAAAGCAAGAATGGGAGGAAGGGAAATTTCTAGGTGTTACACCTTTTAGATCACCTACAAGGCAGTACATGTGACCAGCAGGCAGGGTGTAACTTGTTCCCTACATGTAAACTGGTGCTAAAGTTCTTACGCAGCTGTAGCCTAAATGGATGTCTCAAGCATAGCTAAACCATCAAAATACCCTTCCAAAATCCATGTGACAGCAATCACCTTTGGATGAATATATTATATGGTGTTTTGAAGTGACACATGCATTACTGTATGTTAGCACACTTCCCAAGCCTCCTAAGGGGACCTCTGACTGTTCCAAACCCCATGGGTGGTGTACATGTCAGGGTGGGCAGCCAAAACCAGTGTGTAACCTAGAGAGCCATTCAGAGAGTGCTTGGATCATGGGACTGCACCTCAGCAAAATTCAGACTGGCAATTGCCCAGCAACTGGCTAAGGAAAAGTCATAGAGAGAGCACACATGCACTGGGACTGTGACCCGAGCTGGTTTTGCAATGTTTATGTGGACTTCTAGGGGGGGATTGAGCAGAGTTAGCTGTGAAACAAATGCATTTGCTGGATCTGGAAAGGTAATCAGAGTTCCTGCTGTTACCTGCTGGTTGTAGTTATTCAGACTCAGGTGAAGTTCCTGGCAGTTAGTACCTATTAAAGGTGGATTACCTTCTATCTGCTTAAATTCCTTTATAGATTTGGTGCTTTTTAAAGCCTATGTTTATGCCACACTAACAATGAAGAGTTTTCAGTAAGGAAATGGCACATCCGTTTGTGATTTTAAAAAAACAAAAACAGATCAGTAGAAATGCTTCACCCTACAAAACTTGCATTCCAGTCTGCAGTATCATCACAGAGCTAATAGGTGCTTTGTAAAGCTGCACCCATCCTTTTCCGAAAGCGTTCACAATATTATCACTCTTGCTACCTTACTTGACTCAATCAAGATGCTGAGGGAAGGAATATATACATAAGGTAATATAAGTACTGGGTACAAAAAAATGTAATGGATAGAAAGATGAGCTACATGACAAATCAGGAATTTATTTAACCTGTCATAAAATGAGTGTTACAGTCTGATCCTGCAAAGGCAAATGCATCATCTCTTCAGAAGTGTAAGACAGCAAAGAGGATGATGTGTACTAAAGTTCAGAGTGGTAAGCCGAAGATGAGATTCTTTCAAAGGAATTGAATTAAATTAAACTTTAGATTTGCCTAGCTGTTTGTGGCTAGCTATCACACTACCTGATCTTATCTAACCTTAGCAACACAACAGTCTTTGGATAGGAAATCATGTGGGAATTTCCCATGCTGATTTACACACAAGCTGAAAAATACTTTTTAAAGTCTATTTTTATACCACAGCAAAAATGAAAGGTTCCTGTAACAAAATAATACATCAGTTCCTGATAAACAACGTAAATACGTTTCACCCTAAAGAGCTTTCATTCCAGAAGACAGCATACACTATAGAGGCACAAAACCCACACAGGTTTGTATAATAAACCTGTGTTTATAATAAACCATTAGACTGCAGAATACAAGGCAATAGAGGCTTAATTGTTGCTGCTAGACAGGAGGGGGGGAAGAAAAGCAAAACCAACTCTGAGAATAAGGATGTGGCAAACCCAAGGAAACTAGCAGACTACTTCAAAATAAGCAAGTGTATCTTACTTAATTTGTAAGAAACTTTTGATAAGCAGATGAAATCATGCAGTGCACGTGAGTCTCCCTCCCCAGTTGTTCTCTTCTGGAAAAAAAACAAGTGCTGCAGGCAAGTTGCATCTTTTAAAACTCAGGTGTTTGTGGCTGTTTTTTGGGAAACCATCTTAACACAGACTAGTTGTCATTACAAGCACTGCAGTGTCTAAGTAGAGAGTCCAGGTCCTCGGTTTATTGTACATGGGGCTCTGATCTTGTACAATATGAAGGTAAGAAACCATGCTTGGGAAACTTAGTACAGCCAATGTAAGACCTTGTTATGTCCTATCTGTCAGTCATCCATGTGTAAGATCATTTACATCTAAACATATCTGAAGGTTTCAAGAAAGGAGACAGACGAGGAAAGATGAAGAAAAAGAAAACAAGAGTGAGCTGCTGGAAAAAAGTGATCTACTACAGAATTTCATAAATACATTTTAGATTTTGAGACCTGAGTAAATTTCAGAAAGCTATTGTGAATGGTTCCTGCTTTTGGAAAATGAAAACACAACTGATAGAATCAAGTGGTTTATGCTATCTGTTGAGACCTCTTCCTTGGCTTCCTTAACTTCTAGCAAAGAAATAACTTTTTCCTTTTGTTCTGCTTTTTTTTTTTTTTCAAGTGGAAGTTCCTGCAGTGTCTGCAGGGAATGGCAGTTTCTTAGCTATGCCTCTCAACAGCCATCCAGCTAGCTCCACCTCACTAACTAACCAGCACATGTCCTTTTCTGTTCCTGCTACCAAGGCGTTGGAAAGAAGTTTTGTAATTCCTGGTATGTACAGTACAGCTACAGGTGTGCACCTGTACACAGGCTGATTTATGCAAGAGGAGACCTCTCTTATAAATCTGGTCATTGACCATGAACAATGGCAGGGAAAACAAGTATGGCAGCTCTTTCAATCAAGCACTTAAAAGTGTGGTACTCACTAAAAGAATGAAAAATACTCAAGGGAAATTACAAGTGCATTGCCCCTAATGAAATACAATGAATCGTTCATTTAATTGGTGAAGTGATAGTTAATAAATAAGAGAATAGAGTTATTTACTATATGCTAATCTAAATAATTACTTACTTGTTTTAAGAATAGGAAATCACAAAATTTTCATTAACACACTTTGGTTTAGTTCCAATTTCTTTTTTCATCCAGAGGTTTGTAAAGGACTGCGGGATAATTATATTTTCGATAATAGAGCAAAATCTAGGTTGGAATTTTGTTCACAAAACCTGAGTACTAATCCAAGCAATGGGCTGTGTAGCCACCTTGCCTTGATCATGTTGTGTAGCAGAAGGTGCTCATGGTACACTGGCAAGTACTAATGACAAAAACATGATTCAACACCTTTCACTGTTAAGTCTATGCTGGCAAGGAACCAAAAAGTAGTGGATAAGTTAGAAGTCTTGAAGTATCTGATGCTAGCTGAAACAGCACAAAGTAGCAGAAGAAATTCTGTCACACCTACAGAAACTCAGAGCCATGGCTGATTAAATTACAAGCACTGCATCATCAAAACATTTCCCAGTGCAGGTTCAGAGGGAGGATGCTTGCTAGCTGCTTGTATGAGCTGCATGATGTGCAATTATGCAGGAAAGATGTAGTGCAAAGGACAGTAAAATTAATTCAGATACATAATATTTATACATTTTCTCTCTTCTGGATCTCTGGTCCATACATTTACAGACTTTGCCTTAAGCAGTTTTCCTTACGAAGAAGAATGAAGACTTTATCTTCAGACTATTGAAAACTAGTGGTCACTAAAAGCTGGGTAATTCCTTGTATTTCATGTTCATCATACCTTTTAAGAGTTTTTGTTTAATGGATTATATGGACCTCATGTGATCCTAAGAATTCTGGTTCATAAGCTCTCCATTGGGAATATTTGCTCAGAAGCTGCCAGAAAGGTTAGGTAGCTTTTAGAAAGCCTTTTCTTTCTTAGATACCTTTAAAAACCAAGGACTTTTTAAAACAGAAGAGTAATTATTCTGCATGCATTTCAGGATCTTCAGCACCTTTGATTCCAGAATGTCTACCTGTCGATGTGAAAGGAAACCAAGACAATACAGGCTTTGCAGATCCTCCTCAGCAGATACTTAATTTTGTTATTGGAAATGGCATATCTGATGTTATAATATATCCAGGTAAGAGCAATAACTTTTTATCCATATAAATAGTCAGAAAGTGCTGGAAAATCAATGCTGTCAGCAAAGTACTAAGTTCCCTTATTTCAGTTAGTGATAGCTATGATAGGCTGAAAACTATCACTTGTTTCTTGCCAGTGCTGACTTCTTCCATGGAAACATTGATATCCCTAAATTTTCCAGTTAGTTTATGTGGTAAGTAGAAAATGAATTTTTATATATACAGTACTACTTTGGATTGGGAGAGGAAGCATATTGCTTCTACTCAAAGCCAATTCTCCCCTCCAGGCTTTACTCATATTGACCTTATTGAGGAAAATAAAAATTAATGGCGTTTTCTTTTTTGTATTGATCACTGGCTGCTTAGTCTAGTCCAAAGTACAGAGCAGATAGAGGGTTGTAGAGCTACAGATCCAGCTATATATTAGCAGCTAATCGACTGTGTTTGCTATGAAGTACAGTTTCTGGGTGAAGTCTTCTTGTCTAGTTAAAACAATACAAAAGCCCACTTGCTTGGGCACCATCAGAAGTGGAAATTGTGCTGGTACTTGCATGGCCTGAGCATCTTAAATGCTCAGTGCTGGAAGCCAGACTAAGGTCAGCTCATGTGGAAGCCACAAAACCAAAGTGATGATGATTTATTTAACTAAACAATACAGAAGCCTAAGATACAGAAAGGCTTATAAAGAAATCAGAGCCTTGGTCAGGGTATAACAGTCCCACCTGTGGTAGCAAACTTTCCTCAGAAGCTTTTCTTCCAGCCCTCAGAGAGCTGTTAGAATGGGAGTTTGATTTCAGTGGTTATTTAAGTTTCTGATCTCTGTGTACCCTGGTGACTATAGCTGCTTGCAGCTTAGTACAAGGATTTTGTTGCCCTCTGGTGCCTAACCAGCAAAATTTTAAAGTGGGAATTAATAGGCAAATACCTCTAGATTTGGGGAAGTATATGTAAATTATACATACTGTTGATGTGAATACGTAATATTAATAATTCCAGCTCATTTACAGCAGTGCAGCATATGTGTGTTGCAAACCTCAGAATTCCAAATGCAGCAGAAAAACTAGCACATAAACAACCAAGCCAGTCTCTTTTCTTTTTTAAAAAATTATTGACACCTGATTGATTTGACCAATGCTGCTTTCCATCTACATGTCTCATTACAGCTTTTCTGGGGTTTATCAATAAGCATGTGGAGGAGAAGAAGCTTATTAATATTATTGGGAGAGGTCAACATGGATTCACCAAGGGGAAATCATGCCTGACCAATCTGATAGCCTTCTGTGATGGTATGACCAGCTGGGTGGATGAAAGGAGAGCAGTGGTTGTTGTATACCTTGACTTCAGCAAGGCTTTTGACACTGTCTCTCATAACATCCTCGTTGGCAAGCTTAGGAAGTGTGGGTTGGGTGAGCGGTCAGTGAGGTGGGTAGAAAATTGGCTGAAAGGCAAAGCCCAGAGGGTTGTGATGAGTGGCGTAGAGTCTAGTTGGAGGCCTGTAGCTAGTGGTGTGCCCCAAGGGCCAGTGCTTGGTCCAGTCTTACTCAATATATTCATCAATCACGTGGACGAGAAGATAGAGTATACCCTCAGCAAATTCACTGATGATACTAAGTTGGGAGGAGTGGCCGACACACCGGAAAGCTGTGGTGCCATTCAGCGAGACCTGGACAGACAAGAGAATTGGGCAAAGAGGAACCATATGAAATTCAATAAGGGCAAGTGTAGGTTCTGCACCTAGGGAAGAACACCCTCAGACACCAGTACAAGTTAGGAGTTGACCTGCTAGGGAAGCAGCACTGCGGAGAAGGACCTGGGAGTCCTGGTGGACAACAAGCTCTCCATGAGCCAGTAATGTGCCCTTGTGGCCAAGAAAGCCAATGGTATCCTGGGGCGTATTAAGAAGCGCGTTGCCAGCAGGTTGAGGGAGGTTCTCCTTCACCTCTACTCTTCCCTGGTGAGGCCACATCTGGAATATTGTGTCCAGTTCTGGGCTCCCCAGTTCAAGAAAGACAGGGAACTACTGGAGATAGTCCAGCAGAGGGCTGCGAGGATGATGAGGGGCCTGGAGCATCTCTCTTATGAGGAAAGGCTGAGAGAGCTGGGTCTGTTTAGCCTGGAGAAGGCTGAGAGGGAATCTGATCACCACTTACAAATATATAAGGGGTGGCTGTCTAGAGGAAGGGGCCAGACTCTTCTCATTGGTGCCCAGTGACAGGACAAGGGGCAATGGACACAGATTGGAATGCAGGAAGTTCCATCTGAATATAAGGAAAAACTTCTTCACTTTGAGGGTGACTGAACACTGGAACAGGTTGCCCAGATTGTAGAGTCTCCTTCTCTGGAGATATTCAAAACCTGCCTGGATGCAATCCTGTGTAACATGCTGTAGGTGATCCTGCTCTAACAGGGGGGTTGGACTAGATGATCTCAGAGGTCCCTTCTGACCCCTACCAATCTGTGATTCTGTGATTTTCATCCTTAATGCTTGGTTATAAGGTGTAGAATCAATAACAAAATGAAGCTATTGCTTTTGATGATATAAAGAAGTTCTATATGTGAACATGAATTATGCAAAACACCGACATTTGAAAAGAACAGCAGATGTCATCGTGTTATGATAGGTCTTCTGCTTCATACAACTGTCGGAACAGCTGTCATCTTGTTTGGTGTCATACTGCCCGCAACAGTTCATGTCAGCTGAATTGTACTTCTATGAGGATTTTTTTCCTTTCCCTTATAAAACAAACAAAATATCTCTTTCTCTGGATGATACATAATATATGTTGCAATGAACTTGAAAATTTGCATTAGTCTTATTGTTAAAATTAGTAAAGCTGAATTGATGACTATCTAGATGTCTTCCTCAAGTATATTGGTTTGTTTCTCCAGGTTTAGAAATGTTCAAAGAAGTCCAAATTCCCATAATTCCTTCTGAAGAACCTTTCAAAAGACCAAGTGAGTTTAGATCTCTTGAACTTAAAACTTCCAGTATTTTTTGGCTAATTTTTCTGTGTTCCTTTCCATACATAAAAGCTACTTGTTGTAGGAATTGTCTTTCAACAATTTGTGAAGCTGTTGCGAGTGGCTGGACACAATTGCTATTTTTAATATGTTAGACTTGTCTACCTTTAGATATCTAGCTGTAGTACCTACTTAGAAGGTCAGTGTACTTGGCTGGTTTTATCATATGCATAGATACCTCCAGTTCATAGGTCTAGAAGTGTATATTGTGCCTGCACTCCTAATTTAAGTACCTGCAGTCACATGGGATAAATCCAGACCTACATGCTTTATGGGAACCAATGTATTTTTACCATATTACAGTTATGTACTTAAACCACCATCAAGCAATGTTGTAATTTGTAGACTGGTTTCTTCAGTTTGTGTGTGCTTTTTATTTCTCTAGAGCCAGTGGAAGCTTTCTGTACATCACTTATGGATTATTTCCGAGACGTATGCAAATCTGTGGCCATGGAGCGTGAAGTAACTCTTGATCACCTGTTTATTGATGGAACACTTGTTCAAAGCCAATCTGAAACCAAGACTGGGAAGAATAGCATGAAAGCAATGGAAAAGGAGCTGGTAACTTGCAGTCTGCAAGGGAGGGAAAAGGCAGGCCTTAAAAGAAGCCAAATATTTCAAATCCCAGGAGGTAAAGACTTAGACACTAAAGTCATTGTGGTGCTGGGAAAAGCAGGAATGGGCAAAAGCATTCTTGTTCAGAAGATCTGCCAGGACTGGTCAAGTGGAGAGTTTTCTCAATTTGAATTTGTATTTTGGTTTGACTGCAAACAAATAAGCTTGCCTGAGAAGCGATACAGCCTGAAGGATCTGCTTCTTGAATTTTTTGTAAAACCTCAAGAGGGAAGCAAAGAGATCTTTGAGTATATATTGCAAAATCCTGCTAAAGTCCTTCTGGTTTTTGATGGTTTTGAAGGGTTGCATGATCATGAGAATTTTCCTCGTTGCTCAGCCAGCCAGCCTGAAAAAGACTTGTGCACTATAAAGGAGCTGCTTTCACGACTCATCCACAAAAAGATACTCAATGGTTGTACTTTATTACTCACAGCAAGACCAAAAGATAAGGTGTACCAGTATGTGTCCAAAGTGGATAAGACTATTGAAACAGTAGGATTTTCCCCTCAGCAGAGGGAATTGTACATAACCAAATACTTTGAAGGATTACCCTACTGTGATAAGGCACTGAAATTAATCAAAGAGTGTGAGTACTTGTTCAGTCATTGTTACAGCCCTGGTATGTGTAGATTTGTTTGTTTTCTCTGTGAGACAGTACTTGAAATGGGAGACAAAAGCCTTCCTTCAACTCTTACTACAGTCTTCCTGAAATGTGTTCAGCAAAAGATAATACCTATGCAAACAGATGTTGCAGCCATGCAAAATCGAGAGAGTCTTGCTACACTAAGCCGTATAGCCTGGGATCTTGGAGAAAAGCACCAAAGTGCCATGAAAAGTGATCTTCCTTCCAAGGAAGTTAAAGAGTTTGCTCTGAAATACAGATTTTTCCTGCCATTTGCATTCCCCAGACATTCAGATAGTGGAGAAGAGGAATTTGGGAGCACATTCTCTGATTTTGTCATTCAGAATTTCTTGGGTGCACTTCACCTTATGTTAGCAGAAGATATCAAGGATAAAAGTCTAACAAAGTACCTATCTTTTCCATCCAAGAAGAAAAAACCTTATAACTGGTTAGATTTGGTGCCTCGATTTTTGGCTGGATTGTTGTTCCTCCAGGATGACCCCTGCTTCTGCTCCCTTTCAAATAAGGATGTAAAACAATCAACCAAGAAGCAGAAAATACTCTTGAAATACATTAGAAGGCTGCAGATAAATGAGCTCTGGCCAGAGAGGTTACTCGAGCTTTTACATTGTATTTATGAAACACAAAGCAATTATCTTCTGCAGCATGTGGCCTTAAGGCTCAAGCCAGACCTGTCTTTTCTGGGCGTAGTTCTTACACCACCTGATGTCCATGTACTGCACTCTGTTTTAAAAAGGTCAAGAAAAGAGTTTTCCTTGGATTTGCGAAACAGCAGCATTGACATGCAAGGGCTAAAAGACTTGGTTGGCCTAAAGAATGTGGCATCATTCAGGTTGGTCATTCTTTGTAGGTAGTAGTGTCATTCATAGGACTGTATGTAGATGACACTTTCATACGACAACAGCAGTCATATGTGTTGACTTCACCTGTTTTGTCACTTTACAGGGCCTCCCCCAGTGATACAGTCAGGCTTTGGAAGTCTTTAGAACAGACAAAAGACTACGAACTGCTGAAAGCATCAACAGAGAAATTTGTTCTTGATCCCTTTAAGGCAAAAACAATGAAGGACATCAGTGACCTTTCAGACCTTGTAGAGCTGCAGGAGAGGATGATCAATTGGTAGGATCATTTGTGATCAAAAGTTCTCTTAATATACTAGCGATTTAAGAAAATGAGGGTTCACTGACACTGCTGGAGAATGGAGACCTCTGCTTGTCCAAAGAAGAAGTAACTAAGGCAGTGCAAGCTCTTGTATCATCTCAGAAGGTACTCCTACCCCAATGTGTGGTGTTTGTCATGGCAGGGAGGAGCAATGACAGCACCATGCAGAATATTTATCAAAACTGCCAATAAAAAAGCCAGCTGTCTTTTTTTTTCCTTCAGATTTCTTTTTTATCTCGGAGTATATTATCTTCCAATTGCTTTCAATTTCATAACTTGAGCTAACTGATTTTTTCCCCCCGTTGCACCTGAGCCATAAATGAAGGCTTGTTTTGCACCAGTCACAAATGACCATAGTCAGTCCTTTAGATCAGGAAGTAAAAGCTTGTGTTATGTGATCTATAAACTCTGTGTTTTATCCCTGCTTGTGATGTGGCTTGGGGATTGGTTGCAATTAAAAGCATGCATAAATAAAGCATTTTGATTGTGGGGTTTTTTTGAATAAAAATGGTGACTTCCATTTTAACATGGTAAGAGTATTTTGATTAAAATATACAAAAAATAAGTTTCACATTTGACAGAACATACTTGATTTAGAAGAATGTATTTTTAAGTTTTATTGGAAAAATAGCAAATGACTGCACCATGAAAGGCATTTATCAGATTGAAATTAATTGAAAGGCTAGAGCAGAAGTTATTTTGAAGTTTCCTGGTTCCTCAGTTAATGCAGCAGTGGTCTATTTCCTGTAAAAGTTTACTAAGAAATTATTTTTAAGGTACTGTTTTCATTGCTAAAATATTTCTTATACTTTGGTTCTACTGTGTTTTATTTAGTGTGCAAGATGCATCTGGTTGCAGCAGCTATGAAATTCCTGCCATCAAAAACCTCAGAAAACTAGAATTTGCGTAAGTGATATTCCTCTCTGTTGATTGATATATGATTACATTTAAGACTGAGAACGGTCATGGATATTGGCTGCAGTCATTGAACTGATGTATAGTTGGTTTATGGCAAAGCATTAAGTAAAGCCCATTTATTTCTATTCTGCTTTTCTCAACTAGATTTATTAAGTTATGGCCAAAACTAAAATACATCATTTCTGGCTCCTGCAGATCCTGTTAATCTTACAGACCAACATGGTTCTATCAATTTTGTTTGATTTTACTACAAGTTAGCTCCTTATTACCAGATGTAGATCTTATGCCACAGGGTATAAAATATCTTAATTGTGATCCAACTACCTGGGAAATATTTTTCCCCCTGAAATGCTCAACTTTTCTATCTGAGTGTTCTGATGTAATTTTCTGCCCAATCTCAGAGCTTAGGCCATGAGAGAATAAGGTCAGAGAATGCCTCTCAAATAAAATATTTAGCACTATTTTCTTGGACGAAGGAAAATTGACTTGGAAACACTGTATTTAAAAAATGAGGTGTAATAACATTTCTTCTGCACACACACACCCCCCAACTGTAAGCAGTCTCCAAGACTATTCAGTTGCTCAAAATATCCTGCCATAGCACGTGAATTAATTTGGGCAGAAATCGCACCAGTGCAACAGAGAACTCGTATCGGGTCTTCATCTCTTTCCTGCTCTTCACGTCTGACCCAGTCTAAAACTCCTATGCTTGGCCTCACTTCTGATTTTATGCTGCTTTCTCTACTCATTTCCTCTCCTACTTTCCCTTTATTTTAATTTTTGGTTAAAATTCCAATGCTTTTAACTAGACTGAACATATTTTGATACCAAGGAAACTCCAAATAATAGGTTAGCATCTGAGGGACAAATGCTTGGAGCTGGAATAGTAACGTCCAGTTTATGCTTTAAGCTGCAGTAAAATGTTGATCTTAAGTTAGTCTGAATTGCCAATAGTTGAGGAGGAAAAAAAGAGATTAATTTTTTTATCTCCATTATTAAGATTGTGTTAATATTATAATACTTAAAATGAAAAAAAAAAAGAACATAAATACAGGAATCTAAAACAAGTGAGATGAGTCTCACAAAGAGTAACAGAAAAGTGGCAAATGCATGTACCGCTGCTTTTGTGCAAGCAGCTCTGCTCTATCTGACCTTAGCCTTGTGGGGTCTTCATCTGGAAGCTTCAACACAGAAATCCTTGCTGCAGTAGGGAATGGCTGCTTCTGAGGAATGTAAACTAGCTTGGATTTGGGGCTGCAGGGGAAGAATTTAAAAATTTAAAAATTCGTAACTTTTGCTGTTTCTGAGCACGTGTAAAAACTGCTGCATGTCTATATTTATTTTCTTCCAGGCTGGGTCCAGTATGTGGCCTTCAGGGATTCCTAAAACTTGTGGAAATTCTTGCAGCTTTTCCATCACTTCAGCACTTAGAGTGAGTAATGCTAAAGATTAACTTTGCTAATGTTGCCCCTCAGCAGCCCTTGATGATGAGGGAGCTCATCTGCCCAAGAAAGATTTTATTTGCAAACAAGACTACTTGCTTTGATGAACAAACTGAACAAAGAAAACATTCGGAGAATATTACAGCAGACTAAAAGCTAGCACTGTTCATCCTCCCTTAAGACATGTGGTAGGGTTTCGTTCCGTATCCCTTCCGTCAATTCCCTGTGTGTTCCTCAGTGGCTAAAAGCTTGTGGGAGAGGTTCAGTACAGAGCCCCACTGGGTGCTCCCCCTTCCATCCACAGCACTGATCAACACTGTCTGCATATCACTCATTTCTTCATTCAAGCTCCATAATGTGCCTGAGCCCCAGGCTCCCTTGTGGTGAGGTTTATGAGGGCCTTGCAGTCGTGTCTGCCCCGGGAGAGAACAGAATCCCTCCTGAACCAGAAGCAGTGCTAAATTTGGGGGTTAAGTTCAGTATTTGTGCCAGTGCTGTGCACCTTCCAGAGTCAACAAACATCCTAAACTTCTGGTAGAACCTGTAAGAGATTGAGCTTTGTGGATTTGATTCATATAAAAGATATAAAAAAAGCCATATTCAGCTAGCAGCTAGCTTTGTTCTGCCCATATATTTTCACACAGTCTTTGTCACTTCCTTTACCAGGAGCAGTATTAGAAATGGAGTTTTAAGAACTCTAGTTGCTATTTATTCTGTTGTATCCATGACAAACCAGCTGTCTGAATTTTAAGCTTCTTTACATTAGAAACAATTATAGCAATAGTCAATATTCTGCCATCATCTCTGTGGGAAGATTACTGGGTTTTGAGAGGGCCTTTGTCCTTACTGGTTCAGCCCATTGGCCATTTGTCTGTATTGTATCTGGCCTTTTCAGGATATTACGGGAGAACAATAAAGCTGCAAAACTGGAATGAGTCCGATATATCCCAGCATTGTCTGTCAGATTAGAAGGGGATCCAGTGTCTAAAATTGTGACTATCTAAAACTCTTTCCATCTGGATACCTGAATGAGGAAAAAATTCATTTCTAATACTCCCTATCTGGAGAAGGAGCTGTTTAGGGATTTACAGCATCTGCTGGATTTTGTCAGTTCTGTATTTCTGTGTGCACAGGAAATCTCATTTCAGCATAGCTGGAACACAGCTATTTCATAACAATTTTAATAATCTTCAGTGTATGGTGGAAGCAAAGCCTTAAGTGCTACCATTTGCATATCAAAGGAAATGGGTCAAGCCATTCAACTGGTAAAAAAATAGTTTCTTATGCTGTAAATTTGGGAAGCAGAGAGCTGCTTATTAGAGAAACTGTGATTTATGTGATGCGTCCTGCTGATTGAGGCTACTGCAGAGAAGGGGCTTCTTAACATATATAGAGTGGTCTCTGAGGTGAATAAACCACAAAAATCTAGATTAAAAGGGAAGCTAATTCTTTCTTTGTCATCACCCAGCCTTGATGCTCTGAGTCAAAATGGCATAGGAGATGAAGGAGCAAAGAGTCTATCTGAAGTCTTTCCAACCCTGACATCACTGGAAACATTAAAGTAAGTGCAAGGTTAACAGTTCTGGAAAATTTTGAAAAGAAATAGATTAAACCTAGAGCCTTAGGGGACTGTGTGTTAACTGTTATGGGCACAACTAACCCATGGGCATGGAAGACCAATGAATCTGTGGACATACTTAATTGTACATTCATTAGAGAAATAGGTTAATCCTACAGCAATTCCTCATTTCCCTTCAAGGGCTGTAATTTGTCTTTCCCCTGCATTTGGTCTAAACAGACTGTCCAAATTATATAAAAAAGACATTGCAAATTAATTTTCCCTTGTAATACTGTAATAAATTAGAATAAATGTGCTCAACTAACAAAGCGATCTCACTTACTGTAGCTTATCACAGAATAAGATAACAGATGTGGGTGCAGAGAAACTAGCTACAGCTCTTCCTTCCTTGTCTTCATTAAAGACACTAAGGTAAGTAGTTGTATCCTGTTCAGTTGTTTTGTACAACATACCTCACTATCTCTGTCAGAAATTACTGAATATGGAACAAATATGTACACTGTGCAGCAGCCAAGCTTTTGACTTCATTCTTGCATAAAGTCTTTAGACAAAAGAGAAGGAGAGAAATGTATGACCCAGTGTAGACATACAGAAGGATATATATGCTCAGGAATATAATGAGGACTGTGCTGATTTTTAAATCCAATCCATAATACCCTGTACAAACGTGCACCCAGGGCTATGATCTACTGCAAGCTTATGCAGAGCTTGCTAAATGCAGTGATAAGCCCTAAGCCAGCAACGAGGTGGTGTGTGTTTGCTGATATGGGACAAATGGTCCATCCCACTTCATTAAAATGTCCAGCATAGGCCTGACTGAAGTGTCTCAGTAGGGAATGCAAGGAACCATGGTGTGTCATTCTGGAAATTTGTTCACGTGGAAGTCTTTTGAATGCTGTGTCCCAAATTTTTGAGCTTCATTTTCTTGCAGATTTTTAATTTGATCTAATGTAGACAGAAATGTTCTCATTATTCATTAAGAATCTATACCTATTTTTCCTGTAGCTGTGCTAGCTGAAGAAGGAATGTGGCCACCTGCCTTAATTGATACAGAAAATGTGAATCTATGTTTTAAACATTAACTACAAATAGATAAGGATAAACTGAAAGTTTGATGTACCAACCATATCTGAAATTCCTTGATCTAATATATAATCTGTTTACATAACCATTATTCAGTTGTGACTTATACTGGTTTGGTTTTCTGCAGCTTATACAATAATAACATTTGTGATTTTGGAGCAGAAAATCTTGCGAAAGTTCTTCCTGCGATGGCATCTTTAAGAGTGCTAGAGTGAGTATGAGATCTTTTGAGATGGCCCAGAAAAGCTTACTTGCTTGGATACTGAAAATTCAAATCTTCCCTGCTCAGGGTAGAGGAGACAGAATTTGAGGAAGGAAATTTCACAGGCAAAATGTGCTTATGCAGAGTCCAGATAGTCAGTGGTTAGAAAGGACTAAGGAGCGGCTCACCATTAAAAAAAAAAACACAATCAGTTTTAAGGTGGGAGAATAGGGTCATGGGGAGTTGGAGAAGGACCATGGGTACATAGAATAAGGAATCCCTCAGATGAAGTAACTTAGTGAAGTTCCACTTTGACCTTCTGAGTATTTTATTACAGGTTTTTTTAATCAAGGATCTATTTGGGTTTTTTTTCTTTTCCTTTCTTCCCCCATCTGCAGATAGGCCTGCATAGTATTTTTGATTCTGAATGAAATGTTTGATTACACTGCTACATGATGTGATCTGGATTAACAATGATGTTTTTTCCTCAGTGTTCAGTATAACAAAATAACTGGTGTTGGAGCCCAGCAGCTGACTGACAGCCTACGAAAATGTCCCCATATAAAGAACTTGGTGTAAGTCTCTTGATATGCTGTTTCCTTTACCTTCGTTCTGTAAATTGGGTTAGAATCCATGCTAAGGCTGTGTTCTGTATTTGTCAGATTTATAAGAGGCACAACAAAAATGCATCACCAAAATACAAAGGCAGTCACAGAAATGTTAAAAATGTTGGCTCTGGTTTCAGCTCCATTAATTCCCAATCATCCCAGGCAAGCAAGCTTGTCCTCCTTTAACCATAGCTTACATTGAGCCACCCTTTGCTAATCTTCTACCCTCCCAGAGTACCTGACCTACTCTATGCTGCAGGACTTGTATTTGAAGGATAAACAATGAGCAGCCATCATTAAAGGCTAAATAGACTGAAGCTCCCAGTATGCATTCAGGGAGGGGGAGTTTGATAGAAAGTTTATGAACAGTTATGGAGACAGGAATGTAGTGTGTCCTATAACCAGAGCCAGCCAGGTTATGGGTGAATGAACTGCTTTCTTCTAAATGAAAATGCATTTTCACTTGTTCCATAGCTTAAATACTTTTATAGAATGATATTCAAAAGGGAAAGGCAACTTTAAAAAAAAAAAAAAAGAGAAAAGAAAACACAAACATACCAAACATACCAAAAAAACCTGTGAAGCAAATTACACTTCTTGAAATCTTAAAATTTGCCCTTACAGGATGTGGAATCCCACCATTCCCTATGGAGTTCTCGAGCACCTTCAGCAGCTGGACTCTAGGATCAGTGTGTAGATTCAGATAATCCCATAAAGGTAACATAAACCCTGGCTCCCTGAGACAACAACACTTGTTTTTGTGGCCACTGTTGATTCTGGTCTCGCTGGCAGCAGGCGCAGTAACAGCATCAATGTTACTTAGCACACGGGGCTAAGTAAAGAGATGCTGCCCTCGAGTGGCACAGATCAGTATCGCCTCAGGCCCCCGTTCCCCTCACTCACCTCGCATCCCCCAGCTCCCTGGCACCAGCACGAGCAGACTGCAAGAGCTGCATCAGTAAGAAGGGACTTCTGCCAGGAGTCCAGTTCAGCCCAGTTCAGTGACTGGTAGCTGGCCTGCTCACCTTCCCTCTTCTGTCGCGGAAAACTAAATAGTGTACGTCTCATGTTTAATAGATGAGTTCTATACTCCTTAGAGATTATTTTGTGTTGATTTTTAGTAGGGCCTTTTACTTTTCCTTGGTTTAATACAAATACTCAAATAATACAAATGCTCAAGTGCTGCTTGTCTCACTCTGAAGTGGTGCCTGTACTGTACTCAGAGCAAACCACTGGTTCCTGCATTCCTTGTTCTCAGTCTCTTTTCTGTGGTTTGGCCACTAGCAGCCACTTTTAATTCATTGACTCTGGCCTCACAGTTTCAAGGATCCTTGAAATAATGGCATTGTTAGCAATTTGCTCACAGTTTGCTGATCACCAGGATCGGACTGACTTGCACTCCTGGACTGAAGGAGCTGCAGCAGGCATGGGAAGTTCAGGTTTTGCGTAGGATTTCTGCTCCCAGTTTTCTGCCATGTGCTTCCTCTTGCTCTTAAAAAAAAATGATGCAGGATGCATCACTGAAATGATCCCAGTGAAGAATGAGAACCCAGAGTCAAGCCAGACACAGATGCCTTCCTGCTTTCTTTCAGCTGGCAAAAACCACATTGCAGAGTGATGTCCAGCTGCTTGAGCTGTGGTTTGAATGGTCCTGGCAACGGCTGCACTTGTCAATGGCTCCCTAAACCACGCAGCAAGCCAAGCTTTTGCATGACTCTTCCTCTCAGTGCACTAATCAGCAGATGTAGCCATGGCTATATGTACAGCACTGATCAGGCTACAGGTTGTGGAAGGCTCAGGTGCCATACCAGTTTCACATACTAGCTTTATACAGCAGCAGTGAAAAACTGTAGTGATCCTTGATACCCTACAGTACAACTAACTCTTTGTCTTGTGGAATAACCATACCTACTTGGGAAAGAAGATACTAGGGATATGAACACTGCCAGGAAACTTCACAAAAGCAAAGCTTTCTCTGCCCTCCAGTGTCTATCATTCAAGAGGAGCATGAGGTAAGAGTCTCTGAACATGTAGGTCAGCTCCCAAATGACCTCGGTTTTCCCCTTGACACAGAGCAATGGCAGTCAGTGGGAGAGAGCGGATATCACTTTTCAGTGATTCTTGGACACTGGTCAGCTTTCACACCAAGCAAAAGATGTGTTTAATACAGCTCTGCGTAAACAACCCCTTACATCTACCTCTACTGCTTTTCTCTCATGTTTGCAGCACATGCCTTTGGCACTGGTTACCACATTAGTATAATATCTCAGCATGTGACGTAACATTCTTCTCCATTAGCACTGAGGATAAGTAGTAGCAGGAAGTCTGGATCCTGTCTTCCAAACTTGAAACATCCAATATCTACCAGTTGTTGTCTGTTTTCAGAGCACATCAAGTCTATGGTTTTGGTGATGGCGATTAAGCTGATGGGCATACATCTGAGATTCTGTTTTCTCTGTTTCACAGGTAACATAAAGAAGAGGGGAAGGTGTCCTCTGTGATTTCCTGTCTTCTTGCTGCTTTATGAATCAGTGGCTGATTTCCGTGACAGTGGCAAAATGAACCATGCATTTAAGCTTCTGAGTGATGCTTGAAGTGGGTGAATGATGGAGTTCAAATTTTTTAAAGGTCATTTAAAATGCTATTCAAACACCTGGTTGTGTGTCTACTGAAGTGATGAAGAGTTAAGCAACATCAAGTTTCAAAGATGAAAAGAGCATCTGGATATTGTGATCCTCATTAAAGGTGGTCAAGAATCACCAGGATATTGGCAGTATCAAATTCCGTCATCGATTCATCACAGAGCAGACTGCAAGCTGCTGGTTCTACAACATCTGAAGTAGTGACAGATCAAATCTAATTGTTTCATGGTGCCAGTGGTAACTGCGATCAAACTCAGTTTGATGATTTTGGACTTCCAAAAGTCAGTTTCACCTGCTTGTCTGGACTGATTTGAAGAATTAAGGTCAGGAGCATAAGTAAGAATGATCAGTCTTAGAAAACAGTCTGATATTGTAAGATTGTCCAAGAGAATCTAGTAGTGGCTCTTTTCTTGATGCTAATCACCAATGCTGTCTTAAAGGATAGGAAAATATTTTCTATCACTCTCTTGTTACAGAATCCTTCAAAAAGATGGGGGGTGAGGGGTGGGGAAGAAAGAAGTCAAGAGAAGAAAGGAATTAAACTGGAACACTATTAAGGACTTTTCTGACATTATTGCAGAAATTCAAACGCATACAAATAGCTTCCGTTTATTGCACAAAAGTCCTCAAAGTTAAAATCTTCAAAGGTTTTTACTCTGTCTCAAATGAGAACTTTAAATTCATATACCTGAATTGGGATTTAGTTTCTCATTTGCAGGTGGCAGCATAAATGTACAAGCATCGATTCTATACCTGACAGTGAAATCACTACTGGGTGTGGTTTATGTGGCCTTCTTTTACAAAGTTGGGAATAACTAGGCAATGAGAGACAATAACATATTTCAAAGCATTATCATGTGTCTGTGCTGCTGGTCTCAGTGATATGTGGGCCAAATACTGGTCCTGCTGACTGCAATAGCAAACCAATTGTCTCCTTTTTTCTTTTATTTTTATTTCAGCTCTGTGAAAGTGGAGAGAACTTAGAATTGTACAGAGACAATTGTCAGGACTAGCATTCTGGCTCCCTGTCCAGATACTCTCTGGAGACAGAACAACAGAAAGGGACAGAAGAAGCTAGGAATATTCAATATGCCACAAGTCAGGAAGGGAGGTTTCTGCTTCTGCTCTCTAGCCAGAGTCACAGAAAAAAATCTCATTTACACTCCCTTCTTTCAGATGCTTGAATAGAAGGTAGTTTGAGGCAAATCCTGTGTGAAGTTCCCATCAGCCTGCAGCACTCCAGCCATGCAGATCTGTGCAGAGCCCTTGTCTTGGCTTCCCTTAACTAAGCTTTGGATGACAAATGCCCCTTTAGGGATATATTCTGCAGCTACACTTCACTGTGACGGAATCTGAAAATGTGCTAAATTTTACACAGGCAGCTGAATGTTACAGGACCCTGTCTGCACTGATAAAATCACGTTGCGTATACTGCTGTTCTCTTTCTGTAAGATAGTGGGAGATGTATGTTTATAATGTACAGAATGTAAATTGTGATACAGGCTTTTGGCTGTCTTTATACATCTTTTTATAAGTATTAATAAAAGTGGGTATTCCTTTTTACAGTAGCTTGTAGTACCTGTTGAAAATTATTTTGTTTTTTCTCTTGGAAGCACTGTGAAACCACTGCTGCTTCTGAACATAATGACATGCTCAGGACTTCGTGTTGTAGCTTAACGGAAAGCTCTGTGCGAGGGAGACAGGTAGGTCCTGCTGGCACTTACCAGTTCAGTGGTCTGGAAATGGAGAAATAATTCTTTCTTAACAGGCAATGGGATCTTGCAATGCCAAGTGACAGACTGCAAGTCCACCATTAGAAGATATAAAAGTGCTGACTAAAGCTGCCTAGTAACAGCAAAACAGTTGTTCTCATCCTTTCAGACTTTCTGCAGTTAAAAGTTCTACAATTAATCAAGGATCAAAGTCTGGATATTCTTGTGGCACAAAGCTCATCCGAAATGCTTTTGTCAAATGAGTGCCTTACGTATAGAGGACTGAATTCACTGTCTACCCTAAAAAAACTGTTCTGATCAAAGCTGTGTTCTAAAAATCCTTTAGGGTGAGAAAAATGCTACTCTCTTTGCACCCATGCTCTTTTTGTTGTCAAAGAGGCCTTGTTAAAAATGCTAAAGCTTGTGGTATGATGGTAGACAGGTCCTGTAATCTGAGTAGTCTCCCCATCCTTTACATGTATGAAGCTGAGCTGTTCTGAGAAATCAGAAATCTTGATCTCAGATTCAGAATCTCCACAGTGAATTACTTCATGGAATTTGTATTGCTTGATCTGTGCATCGTGTGGCATAGACCCACTGCAGGGAACTGCTTACAAGCTAGCAGATACTGCAGTAAGTACCTATAATGACAAACTGAACCATGTTCTTAAAATTACATCTTTGTGACCCTCAAAATTTAGTGTTAAGCTGTCTCTGTGAACAGTATGAATTTCTAATTACACAGGCAACAGGAATGCAAAAATTCAGCCTTTCTTGTGTTAGTACCAAATGGGCATGTGAACACAAGTTTAGCAAGTTTTTAAACTTGCCTGTTCTTTACATAGGTGCCTAAATGGGGATTTAGTTCCCTAAATGTATCTTTACATGTTAGAATATTGTGCCCTAAGTGACTTCATCCCTGAATTGCAGGTCAAAGATTGCATGGAACAAAGCACTTGTCAGTGTTTTAAGGCCCCAAACTGTATCTGATAGAACCTATCCAGGAGAAAAGGTATTTAGTTCAATAACAGTGCTTCACCTCTTGCAGGAGCAGCTGAAAATTGCATTTGGGGCACAGAATTTTGGGGACTGGGAGCTAATTTCTACTGCACTGTAAGTTAAAAATTGCCATGATACACTGAGAGTATAAGGAAAAAAGAGTTTGATACACAAGTTTCTTCGTCATTATTTCAAGGGGGATCTAAACCATCACCCTCTTGTTCCCTCATACTGGCTGTCAAGAGACTCATGACACCATCTGTCTGGATCCAAAAGCCCAAGCTGGGAGCAGACAGTAGAGACTGCAGAGGACAGACGTAACACACAGAATGAGTTCCAGAGAAATGTTTTCAATTCTGCTTTATCTGAAATGTTCTTGATATATCAACTTGGTTTAATAACTGTACAGTTATGAAAATTAGACTTTTCTAAAAAAATATAATAAGACAAAACCAGTACAATACCTGCACTCAGTAACATGTAAGTTTTCCCCCTGCCACAGTGCACAGTTCCTGGTGTTTCAGTTCAGATCTGATTTTTTAAGTAGTTGCTAATAAGAAGGATTTCCTACATGCTGGCCATCTCAACAATATGGAACTACTTGCAGGTACTGGTAGAAAAACTGGAATTTCCTGGAAAGCATATTTCAATTATTTTCTGTTCAAATTGAAAAAGAACTCCACCACAGGACTGCTTAACTTTTTCATGGAAAAGGTCAGTCTTTATTGTATTGCTTTCATATCTGTACATAGGAACATGAGCTTAAACAATCTGCAACGTATTCTGCGTTAGATAATGAATCCACCTGACTTATATAAAATTCACTCTCTGATCTATTTCAAAACTCATGATTTAAATAAAATATCTTTCTAGCACAGTTCTTGCCATAATACTGCCCTGAACAGAACCTTCTCGCAGTCACTCCTGCATATTTTCCCCTGAGAGAGCACTGTCTTTGAACTACTGGCTGGTAAAGTTTTCAGTGTGTGATTGTAAAACTTGCTTAAGCATATGCAGCATGTTCATTCGGGTGACATGGTATTTATTCAGAAGTTTATCAAATCTGAGTAACATCTTGATTTTCTGTTACAATAGACCATAGCTTATATTATTTGTTCATACAGTCCATCCCAGCATTACCTATGGAAGCCCAGTATGGTGCATGAATCACTGCAGTTAGTGGACACTCAAGAGGCGATGACCATGGAGAAAAGTCACAACTGACAAGGTCTGATGACAACGCTTCTTGTTGTCCCCTTGTCCTTCTTTTCATCTCTACATCTCAGAGGATAGTTTCTTTCCATGACTTGATCCATTAATCTGGTCATAATCCATTTCAGGCATTTAATCAATCTGTTTAAAAGAAAACATATAAATACAGAGTAACCCTCTATACCTAAAATGAACAGAGAAGTCACTGTGTATGTTAGATATGACACCATGGCATTGACTTAAAAAAAAAAAATAAAAATCAAAACCTTTTGCGACTATGTGAGAAGTAAAGACCTAAACAACCTTTCAGAGAAATCAATGTAACAATTTCTGTTAATGTCAGAGCACGCTAATCCTTAATGTAATTTTAAGAGGCGTGAAGATAGTGTGAGGGGTATATGAGAATAAGCTGTCAATCACATCAACTAGTAAGGGTTGCTGTTAAGAGAGTACAGTGTAGTGGGATTGCCCAGTTTATGTTAGGTTTGATATCATTAGACCTACCTATTAAAACTGATTTTTTTTTTTAACTGGCTACATTTTCTTAACCAGATACTGTTCATTAGTGTATTGTTATTTTTTGTATAATTGTGTTAATTATGTATTGCCTACGTTTGATGTAGCCTCTGATTTTGGTCACTTTTTCTTCTTTAGAGTCACTTCCTTCAAAGTATTTTGGATCCACTGGTAAGTAGTTACGGAGTTAAATAGCATGTTGGGGTAACTTCTTGGTCTTACTGACAAGAATAAATTACTGTTATATTGCTTTATCCCGGTTTATCTAATTTGCCTTGACTGGGTTAAAGCATCTGACAGCTATTAAGAGGTGATTTTTTTACTGTCCTTAGAGGTAAACACAAGACCTGAGAAGCCGCCCTTAGAACCAGAGCTGTGGATTGTGAAGGTGCTGGGCACTAATGACTGTATCCACTGGGTCTTGTGATCTTACAGATGACATTAATATAGTGTAGTGCAACTCTGAGAGAGGATGATTGCTGGGGGATGAATCTGTGTTGAAGAAGAGTTGAGGTGGGCAGACCAAGAGCAGGTCCCCTGGTTGCCTGCAGCTCAGGAGATCATCTGCCCTGTGTGGAGCAAGCCCGGAAAGACAGCTCTTCCTTCCTTCTCCTTTGTAGGTGTTACAGGCCTCCTGTGCAGTGTGGAAAGGCAGGAGACCTCACACAGTAAAGGTGCTAATCCTGTTGTACAACAGGGAGAGAGTTTGTGATACAAAGCCATACCAGACTGCTAACAGATCTGCTTTAAGCACGGAGCTCTGTGAAAGGCTCTCACTGGGCTGCAGGGCAAACCACAGCCTCTCTCCTTTGCTTTCTGTGCTTGGAGCGGAGGCTCAGCAGACCGTATGCCAGGCTGTCTGGCACCTGAGGCAGGAGGGCTGACACCGCTTCAGGTGCAGAAGACGTAACAGAACCTATGAGGAGTGTGAATGAAGAATGAAATGCAATGGTCACACATTCTGCATGAGCATGGACAGACTGAGGAATACAGTATTGAGAACAAAGGCATTACAGGAAGCTGAAAGAAAGCAGGTTGACAGTATTGGGGAAAGGTTTTTCTATGGGCTGAAAGCAGATTAGAAGATTGGAAGCAAAGAATAAGCCTTGGTAGGAAAGAAGTCAGTAGCAGGTTTTATACCAGGGACCAGGTTTTATTCATCACCATTAGTGACCCAGAGAACAGAGTGAACAGAGAAATCTTCAAGACTGCAGAAAATTAGCTCTTTCAGGTATCCAGATGCTGTACTGATAGCAAGGACCTCCAGAAGGATTTCACAACACTGAGCAGACAAAAGGTGGTCAGTTTGGAAAACATTTGCTCAAGGGCTGGGTAGCAATGTGCCCTCTAACATCCCTCATTCTACCATTGTGGATTCTGGAAAGTATGAAGAGACCAGAGTGCAGATTTTGGTCTGGGATGCTCTCCCAGAGAGCATCCCCTGCCCCTCTCAGAACACAGAGCTAGGAGAGCGCGGTCGGACTCAGCACAGCAGTCCTATGTTCTTGTGGGCCACTTACTGTAGAGTCTAGGTCAGAAACAAGAAGCACTTTTGTGTCCATTGAGGTATTTCTGTCAAATATCTATCGACTACAGTACCCTGCTAACAGTAACTGTATACTCAAAGTCCTGTTTCTTAAACTAAGAACAAGAAAAGGGGAAACAGCAGCTCTAACAGGTTACCCGTTTGATGTTTATCTGATCACTTTCCAAGCTAACTGAAAAACTCTGATCTACAGCAGACAGTTCAGACAGATCGTTAGTATTCTGCACTGTAGATCAAATTCTAGGCTGGCTTAAAAATAGCACAGCAAAATGTATTGGGCCTCCAAAGCAAAGCATAAAGCTGTCTAATGGAACTTTCAAATATTGCTGTAGGGCTGCTAGTCCAAGACTGTAATTTGTAGTGGCAGATATTAAATGGGGCATGAATGATACAATTGATCAGGATATTCAATCTTGCCTTTCTATTCAGCTGATCAGAAGTTTGTCCTTCAAATTTCATGTGAACCTAATTTTTAACAGAAAAGTTAAAAAATTTCAAAACACAATGAAAAATTAAAAGGTAGCAAGTATTTTTAAAATCTCAGAACTGTAGTCTTCCAAGAACCTAAAAGATACCTCTAAGCATTTAACAGCATGATTATTATAGCGTAACTCTAGCATTAGAAGAAGAAACTCACTCATGATATTTTTGTTAATTCTGTGAAGTTATTGTTCTTCACAGTTCAGGCTGGACCAAAGGAAACACAGTGACTCTGCTTCGCATCCTGACATTGTCTGCATTCTGTTTCCTGACTTTCTCCAAGATTATGTTTCGGATCTCGTGGCCTATTTGGGCTCTACTGTCTCAACAAGCCGTGGGTCTTTTTTCTGGCCCTTCAAAGAGTCTATAGCCTGAAGTTTATTAACTGGACTACAGCTTTACCCAGCAATAGATCATTCAGTGCATGTCATCACTTTCCATTATACCATTATTTTCCATCTATGGCTGCTATTAGTCTTAACTCTTTTTATCACATATATTAGAAACATGTCTGTGTCCTCAGAGAGTATAATTCAAACTATTCAGCTTTTTTTTTCCCAAGTTTGTGGCCAAAGTACCAAAACTCAGCTGGGAAAAGAAAGACAGTTTGAAAGTTTCCCTGAAGCAACTGAAAGATCTAGTCATTTTTGTGTACTATTTATTTTTTGGGACAGTTGTACTCCATATAAACTAGAATTATTATGAGAGGACAAATACAAAGAGTTGGACTGGCCAAATATACAAATTAAATGTCTCTAAACAAAATATTCTTTTATTCTTTTCTAGGATTGCTAGTTGCTAACTGAACTATAGTGTCACTCTGCCCCTTCTCCAGAGGAAACAAACATGAAGAATTAAATTGGATTTCTTAATTTATTTGACAGCTTAAAACTGATGATTGGCTATTGCCACCTACTGAAGCAAGTTGATTAAGGTAGAGGGTTTTTTTTGTAAGGAAGAACCACATAAATTAATTACTTTTAAAATAATTATTCTTTAAAATCACTTGTGGCTGGGACTTTTAACACATGAAATACTTAGGCCTGAACTATTTCTATCATAAATTGAATGTCTCTTAATTTTATATGCCTCATTTTAATTCATGTTATTAACAGCAGCTTTTGGAAAACTTTTTTAAAATCTGCCTCCTCTCTTTGCATTATATAAATGCATGCATTTGGTAGAAAATCACTTAGGACTGTTTATGGCTGTGGCTAATGAGTCTGAATGGACAGTTCATCACTTAACCACAATTTTGTCTTACATCTAGGATAGAATTCCTGTTAAGAAGAGCCAGAGTACCAGTCTCCTTAAAGCAGAGCTATTATGTGAGTTTGAGCACTCAACTTCTATTAATTTTACTAACATCCAATGGTTCGAAACACAGTTCTAAAAATCACAGCTACTGCTCTTAATCTTGTGGTTACTATAACTCATACAAAACAGCTGACTGATCTGTATCACGGAGTCAACAAGCCACCTTTTTTTTTTTTACGTGGAGATTTCTACAAATAAGGGAAGAGCACAGTGAAAAATAGCAAGGTGAAAGAAGTAACAGATCACTGTGCTCATTGTTTTTAAGATTCAGTCTGAAAAGAAAGAAGTCAGGAGGTGGATTCTGAGGCATTTATGTGTATCTTAACGCCACTAGTGAAAACATTCTTCTGATCTGTTCCTTTACATGGCACCTCTGTTCTAAAGAGACGGAACGGAGGCACAAGTGAGTTAAGCTCATCGAAGGCATCAGTGGCAGACACAGGAAGGAGTCCAGCATGCTTACTTCCCTCTCCACTGGGCCATGCTGTCTCTTATACTGACTGAGCCTGCATTTCCAATTGGCACTATATTGATGAGCTAGTGAGTAAAGCTATTTCTTTGATTCAGGATTTAGATGCTGGCATACAGCAGAAGTGCTGAGCCACAAGTTTTTTGAGTGCTAGATTCTGCTCGCTGAAGACTTTCATTACAATTCACCTTGATGAAAAAATATAGGTAATGCTTGTACTGTAAGATTAAATAAGTTCAGTATTTCCTATTCAGTTTTCATTATGCATTACCTTTGCTCGTTTTCTTTCTGATTAGAGAACTTTGTGATGAGTCACATCTCATATTAATAAAGTACAAGGAGAACAGTCTTATCACCTTATTCTAGGGCACTTCAGATATAATAAAGAACCTGGCACACTCATGCTAAAACAGCAGAAGACATGAGCAAGCTCAATTCTGCTCAGTTTACACAGATGGATTTCTCCATCTGAATAGGATAGGAAGCTTCTTTGAGCTGCTCAGTTGTCTACCTTCAACCTCAGCCACCAATTATGCTCAGAAACCTGGACAGAATTTTGTTCCTACTGAGTTTATTCAAGTGAGGGTTTTGCTGCAAGAGAGAACATAGCTTTTCTGATCCACATGCTCTTTTATTTTAACATCTAAATTAGCCTTTCCACATTTTGCAGAATGGCCTCTCGGGATTCCCCCCCTCCCTTTGTTTCCCTGTCACGCATGCCACTCACCTCCTGGGTGCAAGGCATTGCTTTCTAAACGCAAGGAGCACACTGCAAGGTTTCACTTGAGGCTAATCATAGCTTTTTAGTTGTTCTCAGTAATCACTGGTGAGTCACATGAACACTCCTCTTACATTTAATGCAAAGAGTAATGCCTATGTATTTTTCATCTCTCCTGGTAAAACTGAGACCCATTCTTCCTGCAGTGTCTCCTCAGCACTTCTGGGTCTAAGCGAACAGGGCAGGTGGGCAGCCTTCCTAGGCCTACGGAGAGTATGGGTTAACACTCCTACAGAACTGGGGTCACTGCAGGCTAGGCACCAAAGTGATTTAAGTCTTCCCCTTCAGTCCCTTACTTCTGCTCCCAAAGCAGAAACCATAGCTCCAAATTAGGGCCCTCTGCTGCCTGCCTTGCTAGGGAATTGGTGAGGTGCAATGGCAGAGAACAGCGAAGAAACTTGTAACCAGGGTATTAACACCTTTTCAGGGTGATATCCTGAGTCTTTGCCTGGTAGCTAAATAATTATGCAATTTGTGGCCTGGTTGCTGCATATATAAATATAATTAAATACATAAATAGATGAAGCACAGTAATAGTATATTTTTTGCTCTCTAATAATCCATCTAACTTTCAAGATTTGTGATTTCTCAGTGGAAACCACCATCTAACATGAAATGTTCCAGATTACAGGATCAAGGGAGGAGCTGGTCCCTGTGCAGAGCTCCATTAGCTCAAGGTGGATATAGACTGAGACTTACTTCTGAGCTTTGTGAAGGCCTCTGCATTTTGATTTCTACAAATGGAGGTGATGTGGTTTCCTTATTAGAATATCAAGTAGTTTGTAGAGCTGCTTATCCTATTAATATGAAGGAAAATTTTAATAAGCCCATTTATCTACACTGAACAGAACTGTGCTCAGACCCTACGCTCTATCAAACTACGTGTTCATGTAGTAGGAAAAATCCACTGAGGAAAATTATGTCTGTTGTTCTCCTTTGGTCTTCCTGAAACCTAGATGCAACTCACCATGACAAATCCCAGTCAGCTAAAAAAGTGATTTAAAAATATTTTTAATCCCTGTATTAGATGGTGTTGGACTAATAAGGTTGTGGGAAAGGTATTTTGGGGGATAAAATGGCTAGGGCTTTTTCCACCAAACATTTTGCATAAATTTCCATTAGTTTTTATGAATTTCTTTCCTGGTATACAGAGCATGTGTGTTATTTGCCCAGCTGAAAAGGGAGAGGAAGACAGTCACAAAAGTAGCCAAAAGGGTTTTGTGGGGAGTTTAGTTCTGCTGCAGATGTTCTATTCTAGCAGAAGCGATTCTAATCCAGCTGTTTGGGATGGACCACCAAATGTTGGCATAGGCACTTTCATTTGCAGTAACTATATGCAGTGGGATTTCTTGAGTAGCAACAAAAATCTGTCCCCAGCCCCCTCCCCGTTATGCTCCCGTGTGCCTCTGACCAAGCTTTGTTCCTCTGTGTTTGTGCAGTGTTACTCCAACACTAAAAATTGCCATTTTTTCCTTCTAAACTATTGACCAAAATCAGCTACTATTGTTTTATATGGAACCTGAATAGAAATACTTAGGAGACAGTTTTAACCTGTACGAAGGATTGCACTACAGGAAAGACTGATTTGCTTGTTTTTAAATTAGAAGATTGATGAAAATAGCTTGATATTGTATAGTATGTTCACCAAGGTTATGTTTGTAATCTTACATCAGAATTTCCTATTTCCATAATTTCAAATAGAAAATAAAAAGGTATCCTGAAATGGTTTTCAAATTTACAGACAATATTTTGCTAAAAAGTCTACTGGCAGATTTGCTAACACATTTTAATGTGTGAATGTTGTCTTTAACATACATTTGGCACAGAAAGTCCTAGCTAGAAATAGTGATTTTCTTCCCAACTGCATTTCAGTGTTTTAAAATGCTAAATCCTTACCACATTTCCAGAGTTTTAGTATCACTCAAAACTATGACAAATTGATCAAGCAAACCCTCCTGGTACAATTAACATGAGAAGAATGGTGAGATGGGTATGTTTCTTATCATCCAAGACAGACTCTTTAAAGGACATCTGATTAAGATGTATTTCTGGCTCGAGTATGGTCTCTGAATTTTAATAAATATTAGCCTGGATGTTCATTTCAGAGCTGCTTTCAAGACCGGATTAGCAAAGTTGTTGACCAGCTGTAAACATTAACACCCACCATAACAGCTGCAGCGGCTCCGAACTGTGAAAATTAGTCCTTAGGGAAAGACATTTTCCTCGCCTCGCAGCAGAGGACACCGAGCGGGGCCCCCACCGGCCCCAGGGCTCTGCGTGGCGGTGCCGGGCGGGAGGAAGCGCCGGGGGCGGCGGGGCAGCGCTCACCGCCCCGCAGGCTGCCCGACCCCGGCCCGCTGCCCGACCCGCTGCCCGACCCCGGCCCTCCGCTGCCCGCAGAGCTCGCCCCCGCTGCAAGCTGCGGCGGTGCGTGTCCGCCGGCACACCGCCCGCTCCCGGCCTCTGCCCCCC